>PVJN01011038.1:0-55757 GCA_004026805.1 Lasiurus borealis
GGAAAAAGTTGAAAGATACATTAAATGTGTTTTACTGCTCAAGCCTCTTAATGATGTTTGTTTTCATGTTAATGAGATTACCAACTCTAGGTGAATCAAATAGAGTATAAAATAATTCTGCTCAATTTACATCACATTATTTTACTTTTCTCATGAGTGATTATGTGCTCTTCACATGTGCATATTTTAAAGCTAAATTAAAAATGTAAAAGTATAATTATGTATTTTAATACTATATAATTTTATATACTTCATGTGATTTTCATTGGTTCTGGGAATATGGTGACTTTTTTCCTACCTAAAATTTCAGGAGCAGACATGATAAGCATACACAATGAAGAAGAAAATGCTTTTATACTGGACACTTTGAAAAAGCAATGGAAAGGCCAGGATGATATCCTACTAGGCATGTTTTTTGACACTGATGGTAAGTGCTATTTATCTTGAAATATATCCTCCCCCCCCCCCCTTAACATTAGTAAGACAGGTCACTTTCTTTTATATTCTTTTTTTGATTTTTTTTTGACAGAAAGGAAGGGAGAGGGATAGAGTTAGAAACATCGATGATAGAGACATCGATCAGCCGCCTCCTGCACACCCCCTACTGGGGATGTGCCTGCAACCAAGATACATGCCCCTGACCGGAATCGAACCTGGGACGTTTCAGTCTACAGGCCGACGCTCTATCCACTGAGCGAAACCGGTTTTGGCTCTTTTATATTCTTTAATTCCCTAGTTGAAAGTGGTGTTTCCTCTAGTGTCCAAGTACTGTAGTTTCAGCGTCACCCATGACTGTACCACAGCTTTTCCCTGCACAGCTCAATGTGTTTCACACATGAGAATCGAAGTTGATTCTTTTGCCTGGATTAAAATGTGGTTCTAGGTTCAGCAATTTTGTAATATGTTAGGGTTATAAAAATCAGTATCAATGTCAATGATTATGATACAGATGGACAGCTATTAAGGTTGTATCATGTAAATGTATTTTTGTCACTATAGAAAATACATATTTTCAAAATGAAATTATTAAGGTTACTATTAATAATTTATTTCCCATTTTTTTTCTGTACGTACCTTCTTGCAGTACCTTCTTGAACTGATACCTTTGATTGACCTGTACTCAGGAGATGTTCCTTTTCTAATCAAAATCCTATAACCAAATGTGTAGACTAGACATACCTTTCTAACTTTCTACTTTTAATTCTAGACCTTTGGATTTTATACTGATAAGTTGAAAATATTCTTAACTGACAGATCAGAGTTTCAAGTGGTTTGATAAGTCAAATATGACTTTTGGTAAGTGGACAGATGAAAATGAGGAGGAGGATCTGGTTGACACCTGTGCCTTTTTGCACACCACGACCGGTGAATGGAAAAAAGGAAATTGTGAAGTTTCTTCTGTGCCAGGAGCCCTTTGTAAAGCAGCCAGTAAGTATAATTGAAGACCTTTTTCCCATCTTAAGAGGCATGCGAAAGATGGTTTTGAAATACTTTTCTTTGAGGTAAGTATGCTTCAGGGGAGGGAATACAACTTCAGAATATATTAGGGTGGTTTGTTCTCAAATCTCTTGGAAGTCGAGCATTAATTCTCTTACATTTCAAAGGTTGAACCAGATCAGGTGAACCACGTACTTAAAAAAGAGATGATCTTTTTGTTGAAAATATTACAGATGTCTTCCTTGCCCCCTTCCCTGGTCTTTCCCGAACTATTGTCTGTCCATGGGCTGTGCATATACGCATAGAAATTCATTAGTTAATCTCTCCCCCACTCCTCTGAAATATGTCAGTTTATTCCATACTTCAATGTCTGGATCTTTTTTGTTAGTTTATTTTATTCATTATATTCCACATATAAATTAAATCATGTGGTACTTGTCTTTCTCTGACTGGCTTGTTTTGAACCACACATACTTTTATTCTGTCTGCTTATTCTTAGAGCTTGTAAGAGGTCAAAATTCCTTCTGTTGTTCACAAAAATTATCATAGCTCCTTTGCATGTGATTTTAACAGTGGAGGTGAATGAAGATTCCAGGATTCTAATGTTAGTTTACAAAGAATTTGATTCTGTACAAGAATGAGTATCTTTTCTTTGGGCAAAGAAACTTTTTTTTTATTGTAGTTTATAATTTATTCTGGATTAAAATATGTTTCCTTCTGATCCATCAGAATACAGTACTTTTTAGTGAACAAAATTATCCTGGCTCAAAACATTAAAGTTTTAAAAATATCCTCACCAGAGGATGTGTTTTATTGATTTTAGAGAGAGAGGAAGGAAGGAGGAGGGAGGGAGAGAGAGAGAGAGAGAGATCAATGAGTGCCTCCCAACTAGGGATGGAACCTGAAACTGGGTATGTCCCCTGGCCCGGTATTAAACCCTTGACCCTTTGGTGCACAAGATAACACTCCAACCAACGGAGCCACACCAGCCAGGGCCTGACCCACAACATTTTGATGTTATTATTAAACATGACACAAAGTTTGTTCTAAGTTTTAGAAATAATTGTTTTTTCATTAAAGACACTTAAAATTTCAAAATATAATTTTGGAGTGTGTGAAATAAAGACAGCCATTTTCTCACTTTGTATTTTTAGTAATGCCTCCTTCTACCTTAACTGTAAACCAAAACTATACACCTGCCTCTGATTATTTCCTTTCTTTATATCTGAAGCTAGATATATATTTTTACTTGCTTCAGCAGAGTTCTTGACTAGTGTTTTATAGTAATTACATAAACTTTGTCATAGTTTTATGATAGTAGCATTCAACTTCCAATATTTATTGATGTTGCTTTTTTGCTATTCATTTACTGTGCTTAGAGAACCATTATATAAACCAAATTTTTAATTAAACTATAACTTTGAAACATCATATAGCATGAGTAAATTCATGCTAATGAGTAAAAGGTTACAATTGTGTACTTTCATTTTAATGTTTTCTACACTCTCCCAACCAAATTCCTCTTATTTGCCTCACTTCATTTTTTCTTGAGCCTCTTTATTCTTTTTCTACCACCAAACTAATGCATTTTGTAAGACTTCTACATCTTTTAATTAAACACTAAGTTCAAAACAGATAAAGGCAATACCAACAAATAGGAATGGATACTATTAAGCTATTAAAGCATTCATTTTTAACTGCTTTGAAAATATTTAAAGGCAATCTTAGAATATTACAATTTTTAATTTTTATTTTCTTTTGTATTTTAGTTCCATATGAAAAGAAATATTTATCAGGTATGTAATGGTCTTTTCTTAAAATTTTTTCACTAATGACCCACTCTAAAAAGTTATTTAACATAAAGTAGAACAATTTTTATACAAATGTAGAAAGGTCTCTTAGCTTAATAAGACTGACATTTTAAATATGATTAACTGCAATTATGTATAAAATGAACAATTTTTGAAACACCACATTTTCTCATTAAACTCTAATATGTTTTTGTGGGAAATGACTATCTTTTGTTCAAAAAAATGTCCCCTCAGTTGTAATTACATTTCTTTAGAGCTTTCTGAACACATTTTTTAAAGCTGATATATTTACATGGTTCAAAAGAAAAAATGTGTAAGGCAAACCCTGAAAAATCTGTCTCCCATATTTTCCCCATTATGCGTTTATCTTTACCAGGTATCATTTCCATTTCTTAAACTGCCTAGTGTTTCTTTTGCCAGTAAGCAACTGAGATATTCGTTTGCCCCTTTTATTCATTAATATTTTAGATTTCTCTCCATATCATTACCTATAGATTGATCTTCCTTTTTTTACAACTACATACTTAAACTGTATGGATATACAGTTAATTAGACTTCCATTTAACCAGCTCCAGACTATTGGGTTATTTTCAGACATTTTCTGTTATGAAGTGAATGTTGTTGCACAAAAACATTTATCTGAATTACTTGAAATGTAATTGCTACACTGAAAGTAAACATATAACTTCCATTGATATTGATATCATACCATTGACTTTTGGATTTTTGCCAACTGGATAGTATAATTTTTAATCTCCATATTTTGAAGTATAAATAACAGGGTAGACTGCACAAATCTTAATGTACAGCTTGATGGTTGCTTATGTATACATCTGTGCATACCATGAAGATACAGAACATTTCCATCACACAAATTGTTCCATCATCCACCTTCCCACGAATGTCCACACCACTCCCATCCACCCCAAAGGTAACCAACCACTATGCCTTCTATCACTATGTATTATAGTTGCTTTTCTTGAACTTCACATAAATGTTAACTCTGGTGCTCTCTCACTCAGGAATTTTATTTTATATATATATATATTCATACACACATAGGTATATACATATATAATCTTTTCTATTATTACATAGTATTTATAAACATACCAGTTTTGCCAATTCTATTTGTTATGGGTATTTGGATAATTTCTAGTTTAGCACAAATCTTATAGAGATGCCTATGACATTGCAAATGTTTCTTTGGATCTATAGTCTCATTTTCATTGAGTGGAATTGAGTAGAATGGAGACAGAATGTGAGTCTTCTCATTGTTCGCCTTGAACAATTTTGCTTTTGAACCATGTAATTACCTGTAGCTTTCAAAAAAATGCATTTAATAAACTTTAAGACAGATACTTCATGAATTATAACAGGTCGTTTCTTTAAACAAAAGATTGATTTAGACAAAAACAGTAATAAAACCCAATAAGAAAACACAATTTGATGTTTAAAAATATTCCAGAGTGCAATTGCAGGGTTATAGGGTAGCTGTCATGTTCAGTTTTATTAGAAACCACTGAGTAGTTTTTAAAAATATATTTTTATTGATTTCAGAGGAGGAGGAGAGATAGAAACATCAATGATGAGAATCAGTGATCAGCAGCCCCCTGCATGCCCCACACTGGGGATGCAACCTGCAATCCAAGCATGTACCCTGACCGGGAATCTAATGGTAACCTCCTGGTTCATAGGACAACGCTCAACCACTGAGCCATGCTGGTCAGGCCCAAGTAATTTTTCTAAATGGCTGAACCACATTACATTCCTACTGCAAGTGTATTCAAGTTTTACTTGCTCCCCAATGGTACTTGTCATGCTATTTAATTTTTACCATTCAGCTGGGTATGTAATTATAAATTTTTCATGTCCCTGATGAAGAATGATGTTGAGTACTTTTACATATTTATCAGCCATTCTGATATCTTTTGTGAAATGCCTGTCCAAGTCTTTTGCCCTTATTTTTTTGGTTCCCTTTGTTATTTTTTCTTATAATTTCTGTATACAAG
Organism: Lasiurus borealis; assembly: GCA_004026805.1. Taxonomy (NCBI): domain Eukaryota; kingdom Metazoa; phylum Chordata; class Mammalia; order Chiroptera; family Vespertilionidae; genus Lasiurus; species Lasiurus borealis. Next base: position 5,261 of record PVJN01011038.1, read on the forward strand.
TCCTTTATCAGGTGAATGTACCATGAGCATTTTCTGTTTACGGCTTGCCACTGGTATACCTATGATGAAAGAGGCGTATTTAAATAAGAATTTGTACGTATTTCTTTTTTCTATAGGAGCAACATGTAATATCTAAAAAAATCAAGCACAGAACAACCTCACATCTATTAGGTTGGCTGTCTAAAAAACAGAAAAGAACAAGTTTTGGCAAAGATGTAAATAAAATAAAAACCTTGTGCACTAGTAGTGGGAATGTAAAATGGTGCAGCCACTGTAGAAAAGAGTATGGTAATGCCTCAAAAAAATTAAAAATTACCATTGATCCAGCAATCCCATTTCAGAGTATCTACCCAAAAGTGAAAGGAAGGTTCAAAGAGGTATTTGTACACCCATGTTTATAGCAGCATTATTTGCAACAGCCAAAAGGTGGAACTAACCCAAGTATCTCTCAACAAATAGATAAGCAAAATGTGTTCTATATTACTACTATGGATCATTATTCAGCCTTAAAAAGGCAATTCTGACATATGCTAAACATGCATCACTTGGAGGACATTTAATCTCAGTGAAATAAGCTAGTCACAAAGGATAAATGTTGTATGATCCAAATTATATAAAGTAGCTGAAGTAAGTCCACCTCATTGAGATAGAAGGTAGAATGGTGGTTCCTAGGACCTTGGGGAAGAGGATAATGGGGGTTATTAATATAGGTAATTTCTGGTTTGCAAGAGTTCTATGGATGAATAGTGGTAACATACCTCAACAATGTGAATGTAGTTAATGCTACTGAAATGTACTTAATATGATAAATTTTGTTGCATATTTTACCATACTTTAAAAATTAAAGGAAAGCAGTTGTAAGCATGTTCCTTAGAAACAGGAAAGCAAGTAACAGCAGTAACAGGAGTGGTTACCTTTGAGGAACAGAAATTAAGGATGAGGGGCTGGAACAGTTTTTTGTTTTTTTTCATAGCCTACCTTGTAGAACCATGTATTTTAAGCAATGCACATGTATATACTTACTTAGAAGGGAAAAGGATATGCAAATTGAAACATGAGTAGAAAATATCAGGTAGATCTTTGGATCTTAAAACCATTTCAGGGATAGTTAAAAAGTCCAGTAATCTCTGAAAAATTGGAATTCATTAAAAAAAAACATATCCCATACATATGTGTAACTATTATGTGCAAGTTTTTCTTCTATTAGACATTAAAGACAGAGCAGGGAACAGAAACAGCCTCTGGTCTCAAGCTTACATCTTAGAGAGAAGGTTCAGTATGTCAGATGATGATATATACTACAGAAAAAAAAAGGGAGAAGGGGATACTTTTAAAAATAGGGTTGCTAAGAAAGGCTTTATTTGAGCAAAATGAAGATGTAAAGGAAATGAAAGGATGTTTGAAAGTCTATCATAAAGGCATTCTGTTTAGTCTGTGTCTTTATGGAGTAACAATAGTACCAGGAAGTTGAAGCAAGCAGGACAGTTAAGTGGAGAGGTACTTTTGGCAAACAGGAAGTTCCCTTTCAATGCAAATGTTAGGCTACAAGAACCCACTGGGGAAGAATACCGTCAAGAGAAAGTGGCTGCAGTTGGTGTGGTAATCACACAGGAAAAGGAGAAGTTAGACCAAATTGGATTCAGCACTGGCTTACAGAAGATGATGCATGAGTTACAAGTCATTTAAATCCTGTGCCCTTCTCTCCGTATGTTAAAAAAAAAAGTTAAAAATATAGGGATTGTATGTACACGGTTAGCACTCAAACTGACTTTGAATGATAAAATCCAACAAATTTATATTTATGAGAGGTGGATTATGTAGTTTGGGCCTCAGTGTTAAAACTAAGGTATGATGGTAATAAGAGGAAAGGTCAGATTGGAAAAAGGACATGACTAGTATTTCTTAAGTCTAGGATAGTTTCTGTATTGGATGATTCTACAGTGGCTACTGGAGTCATCATTTAAGAGAATTTGAGGTAGAACAGCCTTGGAAGTGGGGAGAGGCATCAGCTATACACAATACCTGCTGATAAATATTTAAAACTCAAACGACTTAAGACCAACCAGGCAGAATTTTGGGTCCACATAAAAAGAAACAGTTTGAAAAATGGGAAGAGCATGTCAGGGAAGTCAGTAAGTACATGTCAAAGCTGAGTGGCTAATAGTCCAGCTACAGTAGACACAAGAATCAAATGACATACATGTTTTCCTGCATTTATTGAGACCCTTGGTTGAGAAGTCAGATTGGGTTTGAAAAATGTGGAGAGCTTGTAATTATGTTGTTATAGCTTTCCTAAACTTACTTTTATTAGGCCAAAACAAGACTTATTTTCTTTGCTAAGAGCTATTTTTAGTTTTTAAAATTAGTATAATACTTAGTAAAGTGGGCCATGAATTTTTCCTATAATTAGTAGGTATTTCTATCCTTTATTCCAGATAGAAAACCTTAATGTGATTTTAACACAGCACTCATTAGTTGCCTCAAGATTGGCATCCCTCCACATCTCAGTAATATGAAGCCAGCCAATCAAAACCCCTGGAGGCACCCTGAGCACAGGTCACTTGCATGATGTAAAAACACAAGGTAGTATATATACTATTCCCTACCAATGTGGAATACTATTAATTTCTTAAGATACTAGGTCAGTATGTACACTGACCTAGCCTCTCGATTCCAATAATTACGGGCTGTTGTTGTTCCTTGTGATTAAGCCACTACCCCTGTGGTTGGCAAACTGTCAAAATAGTGGCAAACTGTGGCTCTCGAGCCGCAGTTAGCCAACCACTATATTAGGTATTTTAATTTACTAGATTGTGTTGTTATGTCTATTATGCCATTATCTTAATTACCATGCTCTTTCAGATTAAATTTTTTTTTAACTATTGTCATATAATCACTAACGTAGTTAGTACTGATTATTATACATTAGTGGCCTGGTGCATGAAAATTCATGCGCTGGAGGGGGGTGCGGGTCCCTCAGCTCGGCCTGCCCCCTCTCACAGTCCAGGAACCCTCAGGGGTGGGAGGCAACCCAGTGACCAGGGGAAGACGACAACCCAATCACACCTCTGCTGCTGCCACTGCCGGCAGCACAAGCCTAGGCTGGCCCTGGTTACCTGAGCCTTGGGCAGCCCTGGGAGGCTGGGCAGCTGCCATTGGAGACTTGCCTATACCTCGGTCTGGCCGTGGGTGGTTGAGGGGACTGGGGCACTCTGGAGGTAGATGTAAGGAGTGATCAGACTTGCCTGGAGGCAGACCCAGCCATGCTACACACCTGCTGCCCCAGTAAGACTGAGGGGACTGGGTGCTGCCATCTTTGAGGGCATGACAGTTAGCATATTCCCTCCTTATTGGCTATGGGTACTGCCATCTTTGTGAGAGCATGATGATCAAGTAGCATATTTCCTCTTTATTAGATAGGATTAATAGACTGAAATAAAAATAGTATGTCTACACTGGTCAAGTCAGAATGCTATACTACAAATAGGATATGTTAAGTTTAAAAAAAAACAGCTAATTATGAAAGAATCTCATTTGCAATTTACAGATTTCTTGGCTTAACATTTCACTTACATGTCTCTAAAGAAGCCTGTTAATATTTTAGAATTATCAATGGCTTTTCATCATCTTAACCTCTGGAAATACTTTTCTTGCTAAGCTTTACATTTCCAAGTTTCATTTTAACAAGCACCAGCTGAACAGAGCATCATGAAAATATTAGAGGCCCAGTGCACAAGATTTGTGCACAGAGGGTGGGGGAGTGTCCCTCAACCCAGCCTGCACCCTCTCCAATCTGGGACTCCTCCAATCCAGGATTGCTGGCTCCCAACCACTCCCGTGCTAGCCTGATTGATGCCTAACTAGTTTGCCCCTGAAGGGTGTCCTGGATCATGGGGGCCTGGACGAGGAGCCAGTAGTGTAGACTGGCCACACCCCCAGCGACTGGAGCAGAGGCCCTGGTATCTGGGATTTATTTATGTTCTACAAATTAAACTTTGTAACCTTGAGTGGAAGCCTGAAGTGGAGCCAAACCTCCTGCTCACTCTGGCAGCAGCCATTTCTGTTGGGATTTATCTCTTCTATAATCAAAATTTTGTAGCCTTCAGCAGAGGTCAAGGCAGGCCAGGGCTGTAGAAGCTTGGCTCCCTCCATCGCTGGGGGCAACCCTAGCCTCCTGCTCTTTCTAGCTCCATGGCTGCTGCCATTTTTGTTGGGATTTATCTTCTATAGTTGAAACTTTGTAGCCTTGAGTGGAAGCCTGGGCTCACCAGGGTGTGTGGAAAGCTTGGCTTCCTCCATCGCCAGGGAAACCCAAGCCTCCCTCCTGCTCAAAGCCATCTTGGTTGGGGTTAATTTGCATACTCCTAACTGGCTGTTGGGTACGGCAGAGTGATAGTTAATTTGCAAATTACTCTCTTATTAGATAGGATTTTAGTAATCTCAATGCAAAGACACATTTTTAAAGAAGAAACATTTTGGGATTTAATTTACTTTTACTGTGAAATACAAATACCTTCCTCAAAGCACTGTTCTCCTCCTGACTCCTAAACAGAGTGATTTTTGCTTGAGTTATTCAACTAAATTTTTACAGAAAAGCTCCTAGGTTTTGGTAGCCAAAACTGCAAGGTTGCACACAATTACTTCAGGAATACAAAAATATAGTTACTTGAACAAATTAAAAAAAAAGGGGGGGATTTTTTAATCTTAAGAGAATTGCAAAATTTACCTGAAAATTTAAAATGTGGTAGTTGTGTTCAAGCAAAATATAAACATTGATAGTAATTTTATTAATTTTCTCAACAGTGTGGGAAATTCCCTAAATAGGCAAGTATTTACATGATAAAACTATTTTTAGTGTCCCCAGCAATATATGTACCTGATTTCCCATATTTTCTTTTGTCTTTTCCTTTACAGATAACCACATTTTAATATCAGCTTTGGTGATTGCTAGCACAGTGATTTTGACAGTTTTGGGAGCAATCGTTTGGTTCCTGTACAAAAGAAATTTGCATTCTGGTTTCACCACAGTTTTTTCAGCTGCACCCCAATCACCTTATAACGATGACTGTGTTTTGGTAGTTGCAGAAGAAAACGAACATGCTGATCAATTTGACTGAAACTTTGGAAATCTCGAATTAAAACATCAAATACACTGGCAGTGATTCTTGTAAGACTTTAATATAAAACCTCATAGAGTTTTTATGGTATATATATACTTATTTCACTAACACCATTCCCATCGCATTTCAAAAGGAATGATCTTAAAGTATTATCTATTTGTATTATCCTGCTCTTATCTTCCCTCCCTCCTCCCATTTACTTGAACCACCTTAGTTTATAGTTGGGGGGAAAAAATCATACCACTATTTTTAGCAACCACTACATCTTGCTCTTTTATTAATAAACATACACAGGGAATAAACCTAACTTTATACTATATATTGAGAGATAAGAGTACATGCTGGTTACTCTGGCAGATAATTCCTCTGTTTTCATCTTCCCTTAGAATTTAGATGTAGAAAAATTTTAAAATGTTAACACTTTATTTCATGTAACTTAAGTAATTTTACAATTTCATTACTTTTTGGACAACACACAGTATTTAGCAATGGTCACAAATGGTTAGAATTTCATAAAATTTTTTGAAACAAAACTACAGCCATACCAGAAAGGTGGTAAGGGTTAACACTTGAATCATAATGCCCCTTTACTTTTCCCCTACAACCAAACACACTCCTATATAAGGATATCTTATACTCCTCCAGCATTGATCTTTACCTTTCAATGACATTAAGCAAAAAATGTAGAAAAACTGTACTAAATGGTAGTGATGACACTTACAAATTTTCAGCACCTTTCATGGACAATTTAAGGGTGAGAAATAATAATTTGGGGGGGTTAAAATATGAAAATGGAAAAAACCTGAGTTATTTTCCTTAGTGTTCTTTATAGCTTAAAAACTATTAGAAAAAAACGTAGTTTATATACAATTATATTTACCCCAATTAGAAAGACAAAAGCTCAGTTAAGTCCTCTTCTCAATAACCCAGAGTCCACACTATCAAGTTTGACCAAAGGCAACAGTCCCAGCTTGTGTCATGTTTCTCACAATTAATTGCACTTTTGTTAATGAGGTATTAACATAAAGGCTATGTGGTATTAAGAGAAAATGTTACAGCAGCTATATTATACAATTATACTCTGTAAGAGCTTTAAATACTTTTATGTGGTGATTTAGAAGGATATTGATAAGCTATCCTATGTAAAAGGTAATATGCAAACTGACCATCACTCCCACACACAAGATGGCCAGCAGTAGAGGGCAATTAGTATTGACCAGGCCAGCATGGGAGGAGTTAGGGGTGACCAGGCCTGCATGGGAGGACACTTAGGGGCAATCAGGTTGGTAGGGGAACAGTTAGGCATCAATCCTGCTGGCAGGGAGTGGTTAAGGGGTGATCAGGTTGGCAGGCAGAAGTGGTTAGGGGTAATCAGGCAGGCAGGCGAATGGTTGAGAGCAGTCCTGGATTGTAAGAGGGATGCCCAGGATCGGGCCAAAATGGCAGTTGGACATCCTTTGAGGGGTCTCAGATTGGGACTCATGCATGAATTTTGTGTACTGGTCCTCTAGTTAAGTGATACTAAAGAGAGTGAACATTAGAGTAGAATTCCTTGCTTTCCTACTCAGATTCTAGGAGTTTTAAGAACTAATGATGATCCCAATCTCTTCCTTAAAATTTTCTCCTATTGTCACAAATCTCTACAATGGCCAATATGGTAGTTAACTTGTACCACCCACAAAACGTGTGGCTTTTAAACTAAAAATAACTTAGTTCATTTCCTCAATTGCACTAGCAACATGTCAGGTGCTCAACTCACATGCAATTTAAAATATTTCCACTTTCACTGGTTAGTCTGCTCCAGAATCTCCCCTCTCCTTCCACTCAATTCTCATACAATATACAACTAATGTCTTCTGTTCATTTTGATTAACTTCTACCTAATGGCAGCTCTTGCAAAATGGCTGTTTTAAACTGACCCCTCATCCATGTTTTATTTCATTTTTCAAACAAGTTATTAGAGAGCACCGGTAATAAAATGTTAAATCTTAATTTTCTTTATGTATTAGAACATCTGTAAACAGGCCTTTATTTCTATTTAAAGGTCAACAGATTAACTGGAGCATTGAAATCTTTATTTTTATTATTAACAAGTAATATGCATGTTTCTTTGTACTCAAAATGTTTAAATTGCTTTCTTTAAGATTATGGTCTAGTTCAGTGGTTGGCAAACTCATTAGTCAACAGAGCCAAATATCAACAGTTCAAATTTGAAATTTGAGAACAAACTTTTTTAAATTTAAACTTCTAACACCACTCTTCAAAATAGACTTGCCCAAGCTGTGGAATTTGATGGGAGAGCCACACTCAAGGGGCCAAAGAGCTGTATGTAGCTCCCAAGCTGTGGTTTGCCGGCCACGGGTCTAGTTAATTTGGCAGATATCTAAAAAGAATAACATTAGAAATTTGTAATCTTTGTAGTGAAGTGTATGGTGTCCCTTTTTTGTTCAGAGTTTGTGATAACAAATGCAAAGATTTTTCTTACATTTACAGGATATTAGAAGCAAATACAATAAATATATAGATCCAAGAACTACAAGAATAGCTCAAGCCACTGTCACTTAGCATTTAAAAAAACTATAAAATTATATGTACACCGCTGGAAATTTTAACATTTACATTTTAAAATAAAAAATATTGTGGGTTAAACCAGAAGACACTTTAGTTTTCATACTGAGTTCTAGTAAAAGTATAAATATTTCAAATTCAAAACAATCCTAAGGACCCACAGAATAGATATGGACAGGGGCATCCTTAAATTAGCACTTTTGCTTGACATAAGGCAATGAATGCAAAACCAACAAGTAAAATTTAGTAGATGTTTTAGAAACATTTATATTATTGTATGAAATGGAATTTGAAAATTTAATAAAATTCTTGCTATAAGGTTTGAAGTCTATTTTGAACACCAAAAGCAAACATTTCAAGCTAGAAAGTAAATCAGTATACTTTATTTTGAGCCAAGGTTTTACATGAAGACCAACAAACTAAGTATTGATTCAGATTTGAGAAATTACATGGTTTCTATTTATATTTGGAAAAAGAAGTTTGTTGCCATGGCCTAAGACTTTATTCAACCTAAAACCCATTTGAAAGTATTTTTGAGTGTTTGCTATGGTTGTTCACAGAGAAAATATACTGTTCTGGAACTATACACAATGTATGACTGCAGTGTAGATCTATTCATGGTGAAGGTAAAGTTCTTTTGTTCTCCAATGTAGTGAAAAACAGTAAGCTTCTGAATAAATGCTGAGATTAACAAGAACAGTTAAAAACGATCAGGATTCAAACAGGTTTTTATTTACGAAGTGACAACACTAAAAAACATACTCAAAACCAGTGTTTTAAACTTTGAATGTGGGATTTAAAAATATTCCATTAACTTGAGATTGCAATAATTTTCTTTTTTACCAAATAGCACTTGACTGGCAATTCTGGTATAATTTAGAGCTGAAATATTCCTAAAGGAATATCTATATACTATGGCCTATCAAATATAACCTGCATTTTTCAAATCAATACAAAAATGTATCCATCATTTATACATTTTAATTTTATATTCTTTTTTAAAAATTAGATATTACCACTAAATAAATTTAAAGTAAATTTGGACACCTAATATAATGCTCTTCTTAACTTACTCCCCCCTACTCATTCTTTTTTCTTTTTAAACACCGGAAGCAAATGATTATGTAAATGAGACTGCAACTTAAGGCATTTTAAAAGGAAAAATAATTAGGTGCCACTTGGCATTTTATTTTGAAAGCATAGTTTTCTTTTTTTTTTTTTTCCACTAGCAAAGGGCTAAAACACAAACCATTTTCATAAATATGACTACAATAATCAGAACAAAAAAAGGGTTGTAGGCATTGCCTACTTAAAACAATATAATACTTCCCCATTCACCTAAAGAAAAATACTTTTACCATTTTATTAACATCAGAGTCACTGGCCATGTTAAAAGGTCCAGCAAGTAGAATTTTAGTTCAGCAACACTTGAGAATGAATATATATACACACACATGCATACGTGTGTGTATGTATATATTCATTTTATTTATATCATATTTAATAGGCATTCCCCCACAAAATTAACTCATACTTAATTGCCAGTTTTAATAAACACTTGTTAACAGATCATCCATTTGTCTTATATGAAGTTAGGCAATATCAAATGTTCTGTTATGTTCTCCATCTTCTTCAGAATCATCCTCTGAAGCTGTTGAAAGAAGAGAGGATGATCAAGAATGATTTTAAGGGGGATGAGAATGGAAGTGTAAATATGAAGCCAGAAGAGCAATGACTTGTAAAATAAAATCTCAATGTAGTATCCTCTTTTGTCAAAATGATGTTATGACAGGGTTAGGATAGTATGACTGTGGGTCATGCCATTCCACAACATCCCACCCCGAAATCCTTTTATGTTAGTTTCTATAAAAACAAAAATGTTTTAAAATGTGGTTCAAGAACATCTTCTAGAAAGTTTCTGAGATGTCTCATATTAGCCAATTTCAGTAGAGAAAAAGTAAACTTAAAACAAGTGCTCTCACACACCTGAGTCTGGCTTATTACTGCAACATGTTTTGATGCATCCGGTGAGAATGGGAAAAAATGTGCACAGAATAGGTTATGGGTGGTCTTGCAAATTACATCAAAGCTGTGACTATATAAGCTTAGAAAAAGCTCTATTTAGTTATTCAAAATAGCTTTTTATAGACACAGCCTAAAGTAAAATAACTGGATTCAGTAAAAAACCTTTTGTTAAAATTACTCCTATAATTAACTCCACATTGCCTGAAACTTAACATTTTGCAACATTTCGGACCTCAATTTACTTTAGAGTCATTAGTGGTTCAAGAATTTAATATGAGCCCTAACGGTTTGGCTCAGTGGCTACAGCGCCAGTCTGCGGACCGAAAGGTCCCAGATTCGATTCTGGTCAAGGGCATGTACCTTGGTTGCGGGCACATCCCCAGTAGGAGGTATGCAAGAGGCAGCTGATCAATGTTTCTCTCTCATCCATGTTTCTAATTCTCTATCCCTTCCTCTCTGTAAAAAAAAAAAAAAATCAATAAAATATATTTTTTTAAAGAAAGAATTTAATATGAAACATCCTGAAATATCTGTAGGAAGAACCAAGTATTCTGTAAACTGCTCTACATGTCAAGGAAAATGGAAGTTCACTAAAATAAACATTGAAGTAGCATTTCCTTTATTATCAAGAGCATTTACTCTTCTTGTGTTAACACTAGATAATTTAAGAGTATCCTGACTTCCACCAGAAAACTGTGTTATATATACAGTTTCTCAGTCTATTCGTTGATCTTGTAGAAAACTCCAATTTATTTTTAGTAAGTGATACCAAGCATAAAGCTCATGAATGCATAACACAAGGGGTTAAGTTTTATGCTGTATCATGGAGCAGTAGCAAACTAGAATAAATTGCTTTGTAAATAGCTTATGTTTTCTATTTTATTTACTCCACAGGTGAAAATTCAGTGCTGGTATTTACTTGGTAGTTAACTCGTAGCACCCACAACATCTCTCATTCTCAGCTGAATTTGGATATATTTCACTTTCATCTTTTTCCCTCTCTCCCATATTTAGGAGTTGACACTGATGTTTGGGGAACTAAATTATAAAAGAGAATGTAAAAAAAAAAAAAAAAAGAATGAATCTGGGGAAAACACTCACTGAAATTATATCTGACAAACTATAAATTATTATTTACAAAAAAAAAGGGAATAAGATGATATAAAGGAAAAAAAAGATATTCATCCCATTTCATATACCATTTGGCTCTTATATACAATTTTTACACACACTAACTTTCTAAAAATGCATTATTAGCTGTACCTATAACTTTTTTAAAACTTAAAAATACCACAGAATGACAAAACATCCATATCTTAAGAATAATCAAAGAATTAAAAAGTTCTTATGAGAACTAAATCCACCTCAAACCTTATTTCAAAATATGCTGAACACTCGCTAAGGATGAAAATGTTATGCACACTATAGACAACACTTCAGTATTTTGAAGATGACCTAGAAGGTAATCAATTGGAGAATACATATTTTAAAACACTTCAAAGAGTGCAAATTGGATCATGGGGAACCACTTGCTTTGGGTGAAAAAGAACTAAACGGGGTAATCTTGGAGTCCCAGGAACTATTCCAGAGCCACCAGTATCTGCGTCCACCTGGTATGAAGCACCATGGAGGTTGTAGGACTTTGAGAAGATGGTATGTTGTACAAATGCCTGTAAAGATTTGGACATTAAATGCCTTCATATAGAAGCCCAGGCAGAAGACCTAATGCTAGAATAGGATCTAAAAATGTCCATGAGGACCTGACAAGGAGCAAAACAAAAAAGAAACAACCCACAACTATGGCTTCTGTTATGAACTCAGAATTAGCGCTCTTTTACCCCTATTTTCTTAAACTATACATAAACCCAAGAAAATCTTTTATGATCTAACAGCTGAGTAATAAAATTTCATGCACCAACACAAAAATCTGAAGATTAATAAGTGTCATTTGATTAGTAGTCAAATGTCTTAAGTGTGATAATTAAGGTGATCAAAAACAAAATTTTATTGAAAATAAAAGTAATATGCTGATGGTTAAAAGTAGATCCTTCTGTACTTTAAAATTAGTACCATTAAAAAAACATTTAAAAAAAACTAGTATCAGTTGCTTAGCCATCTTTCCCAAATCAATGGTATTATTAATGATATAAATGAAGCTCTAATTTGAGAGAATATATACTTAAGGCTTTGCTCTGTGAGTTTAATTTGCAACAATAAATTCAACAAGTTTGGGAAGGGGGAATTCCACCTACTTTCGAGATCTTCCATATGTGCCTGAAGAGTTCTTGCAAGGTTAATAAACTAGAAACAATGCAGAAAAAAATACAGTAGTTGAAATGTTGCAAATGGATTTGAAGAGAGATTCAGTATAGGAGTTTCATTTCTATTTAAAAAAATCAAACACCATTTTTAAGCCTTTAAATAGGGGGGTTCTTTCTTGATCCACATAAAAAATTACTAAGCTTAAGGATATTGTTTTTAATCATAATAAATTAATCATGTATTAAGCATGTAGAAATTGGGAGCAAATGCAGAATTTGTATCATAGCATTTCTCTTGTATAAATGTTACACAACAATTATGAACAAAATAAAACTTTAGAATTTGGATTTATGAATTCAATTTTAGTGATCAATTCAGAAAATTAAAACAAGAATATTTTTTTATGTAAATGTGCAGAAGCATTGCACCTAATTCTGTTTTTTAAAAATCATAAAAATGACTTGCACTTTAACATTAATTTGACTACAGCTTTTTAAAAAGACATGAACTCAACAGACCTTATTACATAATTTATAAGGTTTATTTATTAAGAGAGAAGTCATTTTATGGCAGTAACTAGATTTAGGTAGTACTATGATTTCTAAAATAAGAAGTCAAGAGATGTTTGCTCAAATTCTGGATGGTCTTAAGACTGTTCATTCTCTTTTCCTCAATAATAATCTGTCAACTGGCTCACAGGTATAATAATGTGCATATGATCTTTACAGACAACTGTTTTACCAATGTATAATATACATTACATTTTTATAACTTAAAAAATACCGCAAATTGTTAGGTTGTCAATAAAATGAACACTTATATAAAAAAAGTTAAAGGACATGTTTATGAACATATTTAAAGATATGAAGTGTTCAGATTATTACAGTAATGAGATGTAGGTGGCCCTCTGCTACACAAAATGGGCAAGGTAGCAGCATGCACATTTCCTCTGGTACACTGAGGCAAACTGTATCACTTATAACTACCTAACAGCTAGCTTAAGTGTTAAATTAAGGAAATAGTGTACAGAGCAAATACCAAATAGTCCATTAACTAAAATAAAATAGTTCATATTATAGACTCACTTAAAAATTAGTACATTGGTAAGCTTTTACATGACAACAAATAAATGGAAATTAATTTTCTGTTCTCCTATGATTTTTGGAGTTCAGATTTCTAGGTTATATTTCTAAGTCATCCTCCTCTTCCCCCATATAAAAAAAGAGAACTTTTCCCCCTTGGTGTTTCCAATTCTATTTTTTCACTGAAATATATTCCAATTACCCTTAAGAGCTAGAAAATTCTCTAAAATAGCTTTATGAGAAAATTAGGCTGCTTGATATAGAAGATAGCAATATTAAAACCTACATTATTTTCATTTTTAAGACACATTTTAACACAAGAAGTCCTCAAAAGAAATAGAATATGAGTATATAAAACAATCTGTTTTCCAAAGCAAACACCTGGTACATCACACCCTCCCTTCTCCCCAATCCATCATTACTTACTCGGACTCGTGTGCTTGGTTCACTTGTATTTCCCATCATGTCAGAAAAGCTTTGTTCACACAAGTGCAGTAACACAACTAGATAGAGACCAGAGCTGATAAACTCATACTCAGCCTTCAAAAGAGAAGCAAACAAAAGAAAATGGAGAATGAAAAATTAGTCAACTTGGGATTGATAGTCATAGCACACTGATAAACTAGAGGAAATCTTTTCATTCATGTCTAGCTCCAAGTAAGAGACATGGTGCCATGTATTAAAACAGGAAATAGCCCTGACTGGTTTGGCTCAGTGGACAGAGGGTCCCAGGTTTGATTCCATGTACCTTAGTTGCGGGCACATACCCAGTAGGGCAGTGGTTCTCAACCTAATGCCAGGACCCTTTAATACAGTTCCTCATATTGTGGTGACCTCCAACCATAAAGTTATTTTTATTGCTATTTCATAACTGTAACCTTGCTACTATCAATGAATCGTAATGTAAATATCTGTTTTCCGATGGTCTTAGGCGACCCTTCTAGTGGTTCTCAGCCTGTGAGAACCAGTTGCTGTAGAGCCTAAGACCATCAGAAAACACAGATATTGACATTACGGTTCACTGACAGTGCAAAATTACAGTTATGAAGTAGCAATGAAAATAATTTTATGGTTGGGGCCACCACAACATGAGGAACTGTATTAAAAGGTCGCGGCATTAGAAAGGTTGAGAACTACTGCAGTAGGGAGTGTGCAGGAGGCAGCTGATCATTGTTTCTATCTAACTCTCTATCCCTCTCTTTCCTCTGTAAAAAATCAATAAAATGTATTTTTTAAATAGGAAATAAAGGGCCACCCTTCATAATGTCGTAAAATTTTACTAATGCCAAATAACAAGTCCGAATAGGTATGTGAATAGCCTCTTTAATCTCATATAGTCTTCCTTTATGTAATGGTTTAATAAAAGTAGGACTTTTAAAAGTCAGATGATTATAGAATCAATCTGGTTCTTTATAAAGCTCATGAGCACTTTCACAGCACAAAATGACTGTAAATCTTTACTTAAAAATTATCACTTCATCTACAGCTAACTCAATATATACTATATAACTAAAACCTATTCTGATAGGTCAAATGGTTCTTGTGTAATACAATTAATTTAAATGGCAACAGTAATTTTAAAAAATAAACTAAAAAAGGAGGTAGATTAACTGTTGCTCAAATAGTTCTTTGATTCCAAACTATTCTACTGTTTTGAAGCTAAGATTACAAATCACATAGTGTTTTTAAAATCTGAACTGTCCTGTAGTTTTTATATAGCAAGCAATCTGTAAGCTGTACCATTCTGGTAATTAACTTAATCTGCAAGTTAAGAACTATGCATTATTATACCAACTTCAGCAAACTATCAGATTCTAGAGTACTAATGAAATTTAAAATTGATTTATTAAATGTTTCTTTAAATGCTTCATCTAATTACTTTTATTTTTAACTTATAAGAAAATTATATACCCGTAAGACTTAAAAAATGTTAATGGTTAGCATCTTGAAAAAAATGAATCCACTGGAAATAAACTACTACACTGTATTAATATTAAACTAATCACTTAAAATGGGGGTAGTTGTCAGGCCACCAGAATCCATGATTCACAAAGCAATTAAAGCCAGGAAGCTTTCTTAGCAATGACTCCACCTATTTCCTAACACTTCCAAATTAAGATGTGCATCATTAAAATCATTGGAGAACAGTAAAAACATTCCTGGTTTAACTGAAAAGCCAAACAACACCTTTAAGAGACACGATAGAGTACTTAGAGAAGGAAGAATGGCAGAAGAAAACCATCCTTTGAAACCTAGTCACATTTTAAGAATAAAAAAATATTTCTTTGCATTACTCCATCTTTCCATAGTCTTCTACCATTCTTTAAAGTACCAATGCTCAGTTGTCAAAAGGGACTCCTTTGGGGATTTAAGAAAATTTCTTGCTTAAATGGTATTTTTTAGACAACTGATTCACTAGAGAATATTAATTACTATTGGAGTAACATCTATACTACAACTGCCTAATGTTTCATTCACTAGATCAGCGATGGTCTGAGGAAGACTGGTGGTCTGTGAAGTCCAAAAGGTTAGTGACCACTGCACTAGATCACTGATTTTTAACCTGGATCTAAGCAATTTTGTTCAAGGAACTTGGGAATCCCTTAACTTATATACAGACTTTGAGACTAAGTATTTAAGATGTACATGTTCATGGTTTTAATCAGATATTAGGGGTATCCATTTATTCCTACATTTAAAAGTAAAGTGTCCACAAGAGACCATATACTACATTATTCCATTTATATGGAATATTAAGAACACAGAACTCCAAAGAAACAGAACATAGACTGGTGGTTTCCAGGGGATGTGGAAAAAGGGGTAATGGGGAGACACTGCTTAATAGGTATGAGATTTTTCTTTTGAAGAAATGAAAGTGGGTTGGAAGTAGATAGAGGTGGTGGTTGTACATTGCAAATGTAAAAGTAACCACTGAGTTGTTCAATTTAAGTGTTCTTTATGTTATATCAACTTCATGTTAATAAAATAAGGGGGGGGGGGCATTACCCCTTCATTTAAAAATTGTAAGAATTCATGAATTTTCTCACCATCCAATATCTCTTTAAATAACAAATATGCTAAACTCACTTGGAAGTGTATGGCTCTAGGCTCATCCTAATAATTTCCTTTAACATCTTTTCTCCACCTCCACATCCCCCCAAATTTTCCTTTAAGAAGTAAGCTTTTCATTCTAACTATGTAATTTAAGCACCTCAATATTTAAAAATTTAAAGCTCTTAAACAAAAATTAGTGATCAAAATGATTGGGAAACAGGAGTTATCAACACATACCAAAAGAATCAGAGAAATGCGAAGAATATATCTGAAAAAGTATTATGATCAAAGAAGCCCTGGTATTCAATATATAAATAACAGCTAGACTATAATGGTACAAATACTAAAGGAAAACAACAACTATGTGAACTTGGAATAAAAGATTTTATAAAGTAACTTGTTCAATCTAAGTTGGAGACAGAAATGGGAAGGGTGGAGGGAACAAGGATACTAAGAACATGTGGTCAGATATGCACATAAAAACTATTCTAAGATAAGAAATATAGAAATAGGAAGCAAATCCAGGGTTTGGTATTTTAATCGTGTTCCAGCACTCAGAGACATTCTTAACTGAGACATCTCTGGGGTGCTACTTGGTACCTTTCCTAAGCTTTTATTATTTTCAGGTTTATTTAGGAAGTATATGATACATTTTATTTAAATAAATTTAAAACCTGTGACTTGGTTATTTACCTTACAGTGACAAAAAGTTATGAGAAAAATAAAGACAAATTATAATCCCTAATGCAGTAACAGAGAATTATATTAAGAACATTATTATTACTATTTTTATTATTTTAATGCCGGTTTTCTGACCATGTTTTAAATCTTTTCTTCAAGAGTTGTCCTTTAAACATAGAAGAGACACTTACCAACGAGGGAAAATATACTAACTTGTTCATTTGCATGAGCTCTGTGCAGTTCATGGACATCAAAGTCCTCCAGGTTGAGCTGTAACTTCTCCTTACAGAGTTCGCAGGTGGTCACAGCCTCTAAGGAAGAGCCTGGTGAAATAGTACATTACAAGTGAACCTTAACTTAGCTTTGTTATGGCTCCACAAAACATTTTCCTTTAAATTTTAAGCTTAGGATATAGAAAACTGAAAGGGAGGGAGGGAAGGAGGAAGACTGGATTACTGTCATAAACTAGTCATGTCTCTTAAAATAGCAATCAGCAATACCTAGAGTGTGTGTCAGGTCCTCCTCTATGGTATTTAAGCCTCCACCCATTATTTATATACCTGTTTTTTTCTTCTAGATACTCATACATTACTGATCCTGGGAAGCTGATAATGGAATGCCATCTACTTCCTCCTCCATACTCCTACATCGGCAAGATGGCATTAAAACAATGTTTAATAACATAGTATCTCAAACAACTAGTTGCATATACCCAGACCAGTATCTTTTTTTAAAAAAAATATTTTATTGATTTTTTAGAGAGGAATAGAGAGTTAGAAACATGGATGAGAGAGAAACATTGATCAGCTACCCCCTGCACACTCGGTTACTGGGGATGTACCTGCAACCAAAGTACATGCCCTTGACTGGAATCGAACCTGGGACCCCTTAGTCCGCAGGCCGACACTCTATCCACTGAGCCAAACCAATCAGGGTTAGACCAGTATCTTTGATGTGACAATATATACCTAAGACCTTCGGTGGTTTAAGGAATGTGCCCTCTCTAGGTTAGGGAGGGAAAAAAAAAGCCACTTTTGTCTAGATCAAAACAGCTCTTTTTTGTGTCATAAAATGGAGTCTTACATGCCACAACATGAATCTTGAAAACATTATACTAAGCAAAATAAGGTAGTTACAAAAAGGATAAATACCTCATTATCCCTTTTATATGAAATGTGTAGAATAGACAAATTAGAAGTTAACAGGGATTGTGGTGGGTAGGGGAGAGACGAGAGCATTATTGCTTAATGGAAAGTTTGTTTGCAGTGATAAAAGAAGTTTTGAAAACTGATAATGGTGATGGTCACATAACATTCTGAATGCACACAATGTCAATGAATTAATTGCACTCTTAATAACGTTTAAAACGGAAAATTTTACTGTAATATATTTTACCATAATTTTTTTAAAAGCTCCTTTTGTCTCATATGCATTCAACATTTGATTATTCTTAAGCTTTCGGTTCCAATTAAGTAGGCAGCAGTCTTGTCTAGTTAGACATAAAGCCATTTTCCCCACTGTATTTACATTTAGATAGGGCTTTAAATAGGAAAAAAAAAAAAGTTAAAAAAATTAAAGGAAGTCACATGAGTAACAGGGTAGATGTTCAAATTCTATTCAACTAGCATCTGTTGAATGCTTGTTAGTGCAGTATTACAGAAAAAAGAATAATTAGTAACCCCTATCTTCAAAGAGCTCATAAAACTTAGAATTAGTGCTACTTAATAACAACAATTCTGTAAGTAATAAAATTTGGCATAGAGTCCAAGACAGCAGTAGTAACTTACATGCATTCTCTTGAAGATAGTTAAAAGGAAAGTGAATGCTATTCCAAGGTAATATGTTGTTTATATTGTCTCAAAAATATGCTTCAAATTACATAAGATAGTCACTATAATTGTACCACTGAACTAAAATCAAGGTAAGTCCGTGATGTGATAGAGAATATAAAGAATATGAAAGATATTTAGAAGGCTTTCTTTTATGAGGAATTTCTTAAAACTACTCTCTGATTTAGAAGTAGGAAAACTATGATCATCACCAAATATGGATCTTGGAGATCATTCAATACAAATTACTCCACATCCTAAGGCTTCATTTTTCTCTTCTATGGACTAAGTAACTTGCAGAAAGTGTTCAAAAGGCCATACCCACCCAGGAAACCCATTTATCCCAACATTCTTTAACCTATTTATTTAGCATTATTTCCTACCACGTTCCAGTAGGCCCCGACATTTGCCTAAAATTGCACTCAACTTCATGATTCATCTTTGTAGCAGCTGCTTAATGCATGTTTAGATCACTCTACCAGACTGGAACTTTATAATAAATATAAGAAAAGCTTGTGAAAATTTATCAGAAAGGGTCAGTCCTAGACATATTTATATTCATTTGATCACTTCTTAAAAGTACTTACTTAAAAAGTACTAATTAACCTTACATACCCCATTTGAGTATTTACCATGTGCCCAGTACTGGGAGGAACTATTTATAAACTTCATCTCATGTGACCTTCACAATAATCCTACAAGGGAAGTATTACTCAATTATAGTTATGATGGAACGTAAGACCCGCCTCAAACTTGCTTAATAACTTTTAGGAGTGGATCTTAAAGCATCCATATTTTATAAAACTTCAATGTATAATTTTGATCAGCAGCCAAGATCCTACAGTTAAGTGTTGGAGCCATTACTCCAATCTAGGTTCATCTAACTTCAAAAAGCCAATGTTCTTAAACAATACAGTGTACTAGCTGTTTTCCTACATATACAACACTAACAATCTCATTGCAAATGCATTAGAAAGCGAGTCAGGTTGTTTTTCATTTCAGGACTAGTTAACATTTCTAGGACTTTACTAAGTGCCAAGAACCATGCTGAGCACTCATTTAATCTTAGTAACACTCCAGCACAGTGACTAATAAAGCCTATAAGGTTGTCGTAACACCATATAACCAAGAAGAGGCTATAGGTGAAATGGCTCATTCTTTGGGATCAGGCTAGCGAAAAAACAAGAAATAAGACCCCCACCCCAAGAAGACCTTTTCTATCTGGCTTTAGGAAAAATATTTTCTAGTAATTTCATAACCTCCAGCTTCAACATGTTACCTGAATCCTTCAGCAGGTTATTAAAATGAAAGATACCATACGTCAAAACCTTTTGCCTATGTCTCCAAGGTATCACTATCAGACCTTCAATCGCACACAATTACGTATATTTATTAATCTGACCTAATTTCTCATCTTTCTCACCCTACTAGTCACTTCACTATGTCCTCTGGTACTCATGCATGGTACATTCTTCTTGTAACTAATCTCTTTTTGAATAATCTATTCAACTCCATGACTGAACCACAGTGCCCCTTTGCCTCTTTTGCAGTTTTTTTCCTACCTCACAACCAGGAAATGGGAAAAAGACCCACAACACCTATTGCTGTTCTGAACCTTAAGTCCCTCCTCATTCATTAACTGCAGAGCGTACCTGGCAAAGGTCCCTGAGCTGATTGTCATCTGAATCCATTGGTGCCTGGCAGAGCCATGCCCTGGAAACATACCTTGCCAGAGGCAGGTATGCTGTCAGCCTGACCTTCAGCTCAGGCGCCAGGGGGTGGGTTTCATTATTTAAATCGAGCCAACCACCAGGAACAAACACGATTATTTGGGCTCACCAGAAATGATTACAAAAAAACCACAAGAATGCACATAATCTCCTTTGTCTTGGTTTTAGTAAAACTTCCTGGTATTTTGCTAAGTTACTGTCTCTCCAACAGAGGATAACTGTCCCAACCAGCTCCAGCTTTTTCCTTCTATCTATGAGTCTCTTTCTTTCATTTTCTCAATCCCCAGCTGCCCCTACTCAGGAATGACTGCTCTCTAGCCAAGATGGACAAAAAAAAAAGAGAGAAATATGTATAATTAATGACTTGAAAACCTGCCTCTCTCTTCTTTATCAACTTATTCCTTGCTATTTCAACATCCACATAGACCACTCACTTCTGACTGATTTCCTCAACATCCTTGCTTCCAATATTACTTTTTCCCACCACAACTACCAACTGTATGGTCATACCCTTTGCCCTGTCATCACAGTTTTCTGCACTAACCCTAATTATTTTAAGTATCCTTTCCTCCCGTGTATCTTCAATTTCTCATAATTCTAACTCACCTAATCTGGCAATTCTCATCAGTGGCAATGAGACTGACCCTACCGTTTTCTGATGTACAGTGGTACCTGGAGATACAAGTGCTCTAACATATGAGATTTTTGAGATACGAGCCGTCGAATGAGCGATTTTTTGCTTTGAAATACGAGCAACATTTGAGATACGAGTAATCGCGCGGATCGGCCGGCTGCACAGGACCCACCAGTTTACCGCAATCAAGCATCTCATAGTTTCCCACGCCTTAAGGTTACGGAATGAATTAAACTCGTATCTCGAGGTACCACTGTACTTACTTCCCTCCTGATTTTAATTACCATAAACACAATTATGGCCTTACAAATACCCTTGCCTTCATCATATTTTTCCGTAAAGATCCCAACCCTGCCCTGGCTGCTGTGGCTCAGTTGGTTAGAAGTTGTCCCATGCATCAAAAGGTCGCCAGTTCAATTCTTGACAGGGCATTCCCAGGAGGCAGCTGATCGAAGTTTCTCTCCCTCACCCTTCCTCTCTTTCTCTCTCAAAACATATTTGAAAATAAATAAGATCCCAACCCTACTGAACGCATATCTGTGACTGTAGCCAGGCATCTAAAAACTGCTTCTAAATATAACATACTCATGGTTGGTAGAATCAACACTATTAACATGCCCATACTACACAAAGCAATCTATATATATTCAATGCAATCCCAATTAAAATACCAATGGCAAATTTCACAGATCTAGAACAAACACTCCAAAAATTCATATACAGAACAAAAACAAAAAGACTCTAAAATAGCCACAGAAAACCTTGAGGAAAAAATAAAATTGCAGGGATCACAATACCAGATATCAAGCTATATCACAAAGCCACAGTACTCAAAACCACCTGGTACTGGCACAAGAACAGGCATATAGAACACTGGAACAGAATAAAGACTCCAGAACTCAACCTAAGCCATTATGCTCAATTATTATTTGACTAAGAAGGCAAGAGCATATAATGGAATAAAAAGACACTTTAATAAATGGTGTTGGGAAAACTGAACAAATACATGCAAAATAATGAAACTAGACCATCAATTTAGACCATATACTAGAATAAACTAAAAATGGATAGAAGGCTTAAATCTAAGTTGTGAAACCATAAAAATTTTAGAAGAAACCGTAGGCAGCAGCACTATATTTGCTGATACATCTCCTAGGATAAGGGAAACTAAGGAGAAAATAAACAAATGGGCCCAGCCATTGTTGCTCAGTGGTTGAGCGCTGACCTATTAACAGGAGGTCATAGTTTGATTCCTGGTCAGGGCATAAGCCTGGGATTTCAGGCTTGATCCCCAATGTGGGGCATGCAGGGGCAGCCAATCATTGATTCCCTCTCATCACTGATGTTTCTATCTCTTTCTCTCTCCCTTCCTCTCTGAAATCAATTTTTAAAATATATTTAAAAAATAAACAAATGGGACTACATCAAAATAGAGCCCCTTTCTGCACAAGAATCCATCAACAAAATGGAAAGGGAACCCACTGCATGGAAAAAACATATTTGCCAACACAAGACACTGAGGGGGTGGGGTGGGATGAGGGCATGCAACAGAGGGTAGGGGGAAAAAGGAGATATATATACTACTATTTGTAATACTTTAAACAATAAAATAAAATTTAAAAAAAAGAAAAAATTATTTGCCAATGATACATCTGATAAGGGGTTAATTTCCAAAATACATAAAGAACTTATACAACTTTACAAAAGGAAGACAATCAAACCAATTAAAAATGGGCAAAGAAACTAAGTAGATACCTCTCCAAAGAGGACACACAGATGGCCAAGAGACATAGGAAAAACATCACTAATTATCAAAGTCACTAATCATGAGAGATGTAAACTAAAATGCTAATAAGGTATCACCTCACACCTGTTAGAATGGCTATGGCTATCATCAACAAATCAACAAATGACAAATGCTGTCAAAGATGTGGAGAAAAGGGAACCCTCACACACTGCTGGAGGGAATGCAGACTGGGATAGCCACTATGGAAATAGTATGGAATTGCCTCAAAATACTAAAAATGGAACTGCCATTTGACCCAATGATCCCACTGCTAGGAATATATCCTAAGAAACAAAAACACCAATCAGAAAGAATATATGCACCCCTATGTTCATAAGAGTATTAATTTACTATAGCTAAGATCTAGGAACAGTCCAAGTGGCCATCCGTAGATGAGTGCATAAAAATGCTGTGGTACAATTATACCATGTAAAACTATGCAGCTGTAAAAAAAGAAGGACCTCTTATACCCTTTGAGACAACATGGAGGGTCCTGGAGAGTATTGTGCTAAGTGAAATGAAAGATTAGTATCACATGATCTCACTGATATGTGGAATCTAATGAACAAAATAAACTAATGAAAAGAACAGATCAAGAGTTACAGAAGCATAGAACAGATTGACAAATCTCAGAGGAAAGTGGGTCTTATGGGTGGAGAGGAGAGATTAACTGAGGAACTTATATGCATATATGCATATATGCATACCCCTTGGTACCCCTTGGAAACAGACAATATTACAGTGAAGGCCTGGAGGGGCTGGAGTGTGTCAATTCGGGATAAGGAGAGGGGACTAGGGGGAGGGATGGGGAACATCTGTAATACTTTCAATAATAAAGATAAATTAAAAAATAAAGTAAAATAAATAATGGGAAAAACAATAAAATTACATGTATCTACCCCACTTGAGAAGCATATTCATGGTCATTGATTTTTATGAAACTGATACTTCCTAAAAACACCACAGAAAGCTATTTTCCACACACATTAAAATCTCTAAAACTGTCCCCTAACCATCTGAAGATCTTACCTCCCTTAACTAAGAAAACAGAAGCAATTATATAGCAATCCAAGCATCTTCTCACCTAAACAACTGATCAACATCCTTCTAGCCTTCTTGTAATTTTTTTAAATACCTTATTTCCTATTAGAAGCTAACTACTTGACTTGTGCCCTGAATCCCATCTCTCTCTTCCTCTATGTCCTTCTCTCCCTCCCTGCCCCGCTCTCTCTCCTCAATCCCAATCTAATCATGTGTATGACCCCAGCACTTCAGAGACAAGCTACAAAGCACATTCAAGCCACCAAACCCAAACTGTCATTTCTTTGTCCATATCTCTTGGTAGTATATTTGACCTGGTTGATTATACCCTCCTTAAAACAACACTTCCTTTTCTTGGCTTGCACAATACTCTCATTTTTTAAGCTTTTTTTTTTCTTACTAGATTAATACCACTCCTCAAATCTCTTCTGCTCCCACTAAGTCTTTGGGTGTCCCAAAGATTCCGTCTTGAGCCAATTTCTTGGATATCTGCTCTTATTCTAAATGAGCTAATTTAATCCCAATACTAAAAATATTATGTATGTGCTTATGGTTCCCAAAATTGTAATTTCCAGTGCTAATATCCTGTGATATTAGCCTCTGCTAATCTCCCTTATTTCAACTGTATCACCCCTTTCCTTGCCCACTAATTATAGTCCAAGCAAGCTTCATTCAGTTCTACATCATTGCCACTTTAAAATCTTTGCACTAGTTGTTCCCTCTGCTGGAATGCTACTGCCCTAATTCTGGATTAGCTGGCTCTTCTCTGTTCAGTTTAAGTGCCATCACCTCAACAAGTCATTCTTTTAACACGCAATAGTACCCTATAACATGCAATATTAGCCCAAAAAACAAGTACCTCCTCTGTTGTTTATCACTCTATACCTCACATATAGAACTGTGCCTGGTTTCACAACAGGCACTTTCTCAAGAAACAAGTGAGTCTCTACAGTAACATTATTTCTATACAATATTAGACAATAGCATTAGAAACAAATCTTTTCAAAAGAATCTTATATAATAGTTACCTAGCATTAACAAATTATAGTGTATTATAACTATGAAGCTGTCTATTGGATAAATGGAATATAAAAAATAGTAGTATATATTAAAGTTATGGTATAAGACTAATGCATTTTAATGTTTTTGCTTCAAAAAATGATCAAGACACTTTGGTAAGAATATAAAACTGACAAATTGTAATGATTTGTTAATTAACATGCATTCATGCATACATCTCTTGGAAAATTGTGGAAACAAAACACACAAAAAGGTTTAAATCTTACCAGAGTTAATTTTCGCCTGTAACCACTTTTTCATACACTCTTGGTGGACATATTGCAAACTTCCTGTGCACTTGCATGGCTCTATTAGCAAGTTAGATGACGATGCAGCTGCCATCTGACAAATTCTACATAAGTCACCTTCTTCTTCTTCAGAGTCCTCTAAAAGGAGGCTGGAAAAAAAAGGCAGATTTCCTAAACAGAGCTATCAAAGCTAATCCTGATTGGTCACTTCCAGTCATATATAATTCTAAATAATATATTTTTTTTACTTCTACCCACTCTCTGATTAGGAAAGAACAACAGTAACAATAAACAGCAACCACCATGAAAAACCATAACATTGAGAATTAAAATAAGTATTTTAAAGGTAAAAAAAATAAACTATCCTATTACTTATCTTCAAATGATTTAAGTAATTCTGTGTTTGGTACTGGTTTAAGTTCCATATTTTTCAATCACTTTACAAGTATCCCTGAGAGATTTTAATTTCTGTAGTATCATAGACTAACTACTTCAATCCCACTCCAGCCCCCATCTCCCCAAAAACTTTTAAAACATCTTGAATGCCTAGAAGAAATACAGCCTAAACTTCCCTTTTACTATTATCAAAACAACAAAATAAGCTTCGTTGAAAAATAAGCATACAGAAAAAACAAAAACAGATTTAAAAAATTCTCCATTTACCCCATCCCCAACAATGTTATGTTATTAAATCCTCTTGGATAGGCTTTTAAGTGTGGAGCAGTTTCCCTTAACCTATGTACTCTACTTAGTAAACAGGCTGACATGTAGAATAATTTAAATGTAGAATAACAGCTGTATGAGAAATTAATTTTTTGTTAAAATCCCCATTGGCTTAGTCCACTGCTAGCATAAAAGAGGTATTCAGTAAACTGATTATACTTAATGCTAAACTGTTACTGAAATAAAATCTGATTATATTAGTTCACAATAAATTTAGCAATACTAGTAGATGTATGGGAAGAGGTACAGGTATACAGCTACTAGGTAACTTTCATGCCCTGGTTTAACCAGAGGTACGACTTCAATTTTTGCTTTACCTTTAGATTTAACTTTGTACAGTTCATTGTTTTAATTATTCTTTACTTGGGGAAAATTTAATTTTTTTACTCTTATTATGATAGCCTCTCCACTCCCAATATGCAGGGGATACATTTCAAGATCTCCAGTACCAAACCCTATAAATCTTTTGTTTTTTCTACACACACATCTAGCATAAAGTTTAATTTATAAATTAGGCACAATAAAAAATTAACAGCTAATGAAACAGTGATTATAACAACATACTGTAATAAAAGTAATGTGAATGTGGTCACTCTCAAAGTATCTTATTGTACTGTTTGTACAGGGTGGACAAGCTGGACAAAGGAATGAGCCACATCATTAACAGGACAAAGCCAGGTGGAATAAGATTTCATTATGATACTCAGAAAAGCATACAACATAAAACTTATGAATTTGCTTACTTCTAGAATTTTCCATTTAATATTTTCGGAATACAGTTACCTACAAGTAACTAAAACCACAAAGAGTGAAACTGAAGGTAAGAGGGAACTACTATAATTTAAATGTAGTGTCTTAAAATCCTCATGAGCAAATACAATAGTTACACTTACTTACACACACACACACACACACACACACACACAAACTCTATGGCAAAATAACCAACAAATTTTTAAATTTTTAATCTAACCAGGAAGGATGGTGCTGGCTTAATCTGTTTCCCTGGAAAACACTAAATTAATGTGTTGCTTACACCACTGCACTCAAATTAACCTAACATGGGCACATGAAATATTTATAACTATTCGTTAAAATAGCTGTAATAGTGGTAACTACATTCCTCAGTAGGCAGCTTGCAATCAGAGGAATCTGCTACAATAATGTTACAACTAAAACTATCAGGGCAGAGTAAATCTTTCCCCAAGAAAGGAAAATTCAGAAATTTTAAAAGCAGGAAGAGTCACATGGTACAAGTGGTCCTTTATAAGGAAAAATGGAATATAATAGCCCAATGTCCCAACATCTCAGAAAGCATGTGAAGTTCCCTTTATCCCCAGAATTAGATTTGAATGTATTTCTTAGAAGCACACACACACAAAAATTTATCTAAAATGATAATAAAAGCTATGTTCCCCCCAAATTACATTAAAATTAGGCCTTTATGAAAACAAATAAAACTCTATAACCTTATCTTTACATAGTCTTTTCTTCCTATACATATATTTTACATGCACTACCCTATCCAGTTCATCATTAAAATTACTTTACTAGATGGAAAAGCTAATATAACAAAATAATCCAATTGGTTTTACAATTTCTGATCTTTCACCTTTCCACTTTTACCAGATATTTCTAAGCAAACTTCAACTGTACAAAAGATTAGTATAAAGATTCTTTAAAAGTCTGAAATTTAAACTGGTCTAGCAAATGGTTACAATATATAAAGAATATTCAGTATACATTTGGGACTTCAAAAACAAAATTAAAAATGTGTAAATAATTTTATGCTTAAGATAAATTGAGAATGACAAATAGTACATAAATCATCTTAGTAATCATCTTAATAATCCATGACCACTTAGGTCTCCTTACCAATCCAATTTAGCACTAGTCCATCAAGGACTAGTATTAAAAGATTTTTCTCTTTGTGTTTCTATATCCAAACCTGTTTAAAAATAATCTTTAGATTATTTCTTGATATAGTAGAGTGCCTACTTCCATTATTAATTCTCAACCATTTCACCTCTATCAATGCTCGTATCTTACTATAAATTTCAAGGGAACAAATTTTAGATATTGTTATAAGAAGCCTATAATTTTAGAAATATTTTCTCTAATCTGCTCTTGCTTTATGGGCTTAAAACAGGTATTTAAATTTACCTCTCTTTTATTTTCTGCAGTTTTTCTGGGTCTCTTGAAGGTGCACTTTTAGTTTTATCACTTTTTCCACCAGATGAACTCCAACCTGAAGGAATAATATCTACAGTGATCATGACATTATCGGTCAAATTACTTCCAAGTGTTGGGGGGACTGCAAATCGAAACAAGGAACCAGGAAGGATCCCTGTCATTCCGGTGTTTCTTCCACTGCGAGCTGAATCTGATATGGAGCCACCTGTAGCCGCACTGTTGGACGCCGCAGGTGCTTGTGATCTGTTGGCAGCAGCCCCAAGGTGATCACTCTGTGCTTCCAGGTGAACTACTTCATTTGATTCTCTTCTAAAAATATGAGATCGAGATTGTGTATCAGAGGTGGATATCCTTGAAGACTCATCTCGTCCCTCTCGCCGTCTTCTAGAGAACAAAGGTGTGCATCTATTTCTAATTGAGGAAGATAACCAAGGTCCTGTATTTCTACCTTCAGATTCCTGGTTAAAATTTTCTTCTGGCTCAGTGCTATGATTTTGAGATGACAAACCCCATCTTCGCCTAAGAAATCGAAATCCCTGAGAAGCTTCAGAT
Source organism: Lasiurus borealis (assembly GCA_004026805.1). Taxonomy (NCBI): domain Eukaryota; kingdom Metazoa; phylum Chordata; class Mammalia; order Chiroptera; family Vespertilionidae; genus Lasiurus; species Lasiurus borealis. The sequence continues at coordinate 33,848 of PVJN01011038.1, forward strand.
GCCCTATTATCAAGAACATCAGAAGTTGATGCTGCATTACGAGACTGTGAAGAAATTCTTGGAGAAATGTATGAATTTTCAGAACTCAATGATCTTGTATTTAAGGATTCTTGACTAGACCTTCGTGAAAAAAAAGTAGATGACATACTAGAAGCTATACGTGACAGCAATCTTCTTGTCGTACGTCTACCTTCATTGTCAGAAGATTCTTGAAATGATCTTTGAGATGAACCAACCCTATCTGAATTGCTTAAGGTTGAGGTTTCACCTCTATTTGAAATATAAGAAAATCCAGGCTGTGTATTGCTTTGGAGAGACTCCAATTCCCTTGGAGAAAAATTTGATCTTACAGAATTTCTACTAGAATCCCTAGAGCACAGTACAGTCTGACGTTCAGAAGGCATTTGGTGGTTTGTGGATGATGTATTCAGTTGTAAAGTGCTCATTGAGTTCTCTTTTGGTCTTGCTCCCTGCGAATATGAAGAAGGAACTCTATCTTGAACATCTGTTTTTGAAAAAAAGGAAAAACAGGCAATTACATGAAATAAATGGACTATTAGTAAAACTTGCATTTATTAATTACTGCCAAAATGTAACACTGGTTTGAAACTTAATAGTGCTACATTATAACTACACAGCTTAACTATTATTACAGGAAAAAAAAAAACATAAATGTGCTTCTTTTTCTATACATTTGGTGAAATCTAGCACTTTTGTATAAAGTCATTATATTTTATATAGAATCTAAAAAGAAATGGAAATTTATGTGAGGCAAACATCAATCTACCAACTTGATGAATGTAAAACAGCTGAATCTGTTGATCAGAAATTGATATGGTAGAATATCTAACATTTAAACAAATAAGGAATTTTAAATGTGCCAAATAATTCAATGTAAATGACTCTTGTAACAAGGGGATCGGGGAAGTAAGCTAGAAGGGATCAATGGGGGAATGAGGGACAAGTAATACCTTCAACAATAGTTTTTTTAAAAATTAAAACAAAAGTAAAATAACCCTAGGAGACAGTGTTTGGGAAATTTTTCTTACTCTGCAGTAAGTATAAATGTTATTTCATAGAAGTATTATTACCCTAGTAATTTTATGGCAAACTCTGCTAACAGTTAAAAATGTCTCCATTTCCCTCCGCACCCCTCAATGTAACAGCAGTGATTCTTATCCCTGGTTTCTTATCTAAAATACCTTTGCTTTTTAATACTAAGAGCTATGAGTCTACTGAGTCCTGACATCTAAGATTTTAAAAGTATACTACTGGTGGTTCTAAATATCATGGGGATGAGATAATCTATAGCATTCCTTTATAAAGAATGCTTACCCATACACCAAATTTAAAAGCTAGGTTACTAGTATGCTAATAACGCAACCTCAGGAAACAGGAACTGTTAGGGGATAAATCTATTCTATCCTGTACTTTTTATATTCCCAAATCTAGAAGCTACTGATACCATCTACTAAAGATCATCCATTCAAAGCCAAGCAAATAAAAAGATGTTTTTATTTGTCTTAAATAAAGCAAAGATTTTCCTCAATACGATTATTTAAAATAAACTTAACCTTTAAAAACAAATGTATCTTCTACATAAATCAAGCTCCACTTTGCCTGCTATATTTGTCTACTTTAGCACTTTTTGTCTTAGTTACTTAGTATTATTGTTTTATGGTATTTATGTTTGAAAAGCTCAAGCTTATGTGCACTGAGAGTGTGGGTATTTCCACTAAATGAAAACAAAAGCATATTTGTGTTAAATTAAGGTAATTTTAAATTGTCTTAAAATGGTGATTTCAACTTTATTTATTGATATAAAGAGGAAAACAACATTATCAGATTAAGTTATATGTAACAATACAGTTTATACATACACGATGAGGTTGTGAAATCACTACTTCGGTGACTATAATCCATAAGATTACTAACGGAGGAATCTGCTCTCCTTTCTAAATCTCTCCTCTCTCTCATTAAGTCACTTCCAAATGATCCAAGTACCACTGATGAAGATCTGGGAACTTGACTATGTCTCCAAGAATCTTAAAATAATCAAAGAAGTTTTAATTCAGAGAGAGCTTTTAAAGTTTCTAATGACAAAAAAAAAAAAATGTTACAGAATTATTCAGGGAGGTTGTAATTTATTACAGAAAGCCCCATAGTTATATAGTTGTAATGAGAAGTAAATTTTAGCAAAACAGTCTGGCTGGTATGGCTCAGTGTCAACCAGGAGGTCACTGTTCCTTTCTAGGTCAGGGCACTTGCCTGGGTTGCAGGCTCGATCCCCAGTAGGGGGTGTGCAGAAGGCGGCAAGCAGATCAATAATTCTATCATCACTGATGTTTCCATCTATCCCTCTCCTTTCCTCTCTGAAATCAATTAAAAAATTTAGCAAAACATAAAATTATTCACTAAATGAACTCATCACTTACAAAATTATTTCTTATTAAAACACATTCTTCTCTAACACTAAACTCTATCCTGCTCAAGGCTTTGGCTTGATTCCCCAGTAGGGGGCTTGCAGGAAGCAGCTGATTATATTTCTCTCACCTGGATGTTCTCTCTATCCCTCTCCCTTCCTTTCTCTAAAAATCAATGAAAACATGTTTTAAAAAATATATAAAGGAATCACATTAATTCCATTGGTAATACATATGCATTTCAAAAATTTTATTATCCAGTTGTATCATCACAAGTTCTGCACCACCTTAAAACAATTTTAAGCATTGGATAGTGTTTCATTTGAAGAGTATAAGTGAAGAGGGAGCCTCTTAGCCTCTCAAACAAAAGATCTTTTCAATTTGTACAAGTATGTCAGTGAGCACAAAATACCAAGCATAAAGCTTTACAGATAAGCCATCTAAATCCCAGAATGGTTAAGTAACTTGTACAATGCCAACATCTAAACAGAAGGCTAGAATCATGGTTTTCTAATTACTAGTAGAATACCACCGTTTTTAAATAAAAAATTTTTAAATTTTCCAATATAAAAATTTTATATTAATTTTTATAATATATGCCACAATGTTTCTCATTTATAAAAGACTAGAGGCCTAGTGCATGAAATTCGTACATGGGTAGAGTCCCTAGCAGCTGCTGGACACCAGCTGGGGCCTCCCTTCATTCCACGTCACCCTCTGGTGGTGGTCAGTACAGGTCACAGCAAGCAATCGAATTCCTAGTCGGAGGAACTCCTGAGGGAACACTTTGCACATTAGGCTTTTATAGATATAGAAGATAAGCTTTGAAAATATTTGTCAACTTCAGAAAAATTGGCTTTCCTAGTAACAAAAAACTTACCGCCTATAACAACAGAAGAATATACATCACTTTTACCAATTTGATCACCATACATTTTCAGCTATTCTAGTTAATTTCAATTCCAGCACTAACTTACTAGTAAGGGAGGATGTTGGAAACTCTACTGGCTCTATTTGCCCAATATCTACCAGGTCTCAGGAAAAGGGCTTTAGTCCAAAATATATATGGTGTAATTCTTACATAAATTTAATTCTTACCTGATACTGCATTTAAACCATGTCCAACATTTCTCCCAGCTGAGGTAGATGTACAGTTTGTACAGGAAAGTTTAGGTCTTTTTGAATCATGATCCCGTAGCTGGTTTTGTGATCTTGAGCGTGCACCCTGAGTTATCTCAGATTCACTATACCATGTAGACTGAAATGGAGATGCAGCTGCTGATGCAGATGTAGACTGTTAAGTTTAAACAAAAATTTTTAAGGAACAAAATGCTTCTATTCAATATTAAATTTAATCAACAATATTCTAATACATTCCCAGGGACCAAATTTTTCTACCATGTATGTTTTTCATAATCTTTGTTCCCTTTAATCCACTGCCCCATTATTTTATACTGAAATTGTATACTGTTGAGTAATAAAACTAAACTATATTAAGTCTTCTATGTAACTATATATAAACATCTGGCTAGGAAATACTCAAAAGCAAAAACTATTCATTTTGTTTTCCTGGTTTAATATTTCAACCATTTGAGGGAACCTGTTTCCTGTTCTTAGAGGTGGACAGAATGCCAATAAAAGCACTAATATATAAAAATGGTTGTGAACACTCTATTATGAAAATAAAATTTTTCAATAAAAATTTATCCTGAATCTAATGCTCATTGTTAAGCACATAGTAATACACTATTAAACAGTATGTTTAACATGTTAAGCGCCAAGCCTGTTTTGTCTTCTAGCCTGTGATATCCTATTTCACCAATATGCTGGTAGCACCAGTGAATGACATGGCCCTTAACGTGCTAAACAACAACAAACACCCTATTATCTGGAATCTCTTCATCAGTAAAGCCAGGTTTTTTCTATTAATGTATAAAGTGACAAAAACAAAATAAAACAACCCAAAACACAAAAATTATTCACAATGTACAAACTATTAGACTTTTTCCCAATTCATTAAATGGCTAGGCAGTATACCTAACATAATGCCCAAAAAGAGAAGATTGGTTTATCTCCTTAAAAACATAGATTTAAATAAGAACATAATATTTTAACCTCAATTATAGAAATGGTCCTAAATTCATTGGAGACACTGAAGACTAAAATAAAAATGAGTTCTAGGGGAAATAGAAAAATACTTTATAATAATTTTAATATGTATGTGATAAGTAGTTCATTTTATTCAAGAATCTTAAAAAAAGAAAAACAAAGTGATACACTTCTTGACAAGGGTTAAAAATGCAATATAACACAAACCATAAATTCGGTTTGTTAACCCAACATTCACATAAATATAAACCCCAAATAATGTGCACCATCAAAGAGTTCTAGAGTACATATAAGAATCAAATATCTGTGTATATAAAAAAGTAATATGTGAATCGACAAAACAGCACAATGACCGCTTGACCAGTTGCTATGAGGTGCACTGACCAACTCTTAATCCTTCCCTCAGCTATCAGGCTCTGATTGCCCGATGGCAAATAGGGAACTGGAGGTGGGTGGCAGTGGGGGGTGGGGCCGCCTGTGGCGGCCAGGGAAGATGGCCCTGATCATAGGCCGGGTATAGGGACTGTACCCATGCACGAATTTTGTGTACCAGACTTCTAGTCCTATCTAATAAGAGAAACCTGCAAATTGACCATACCTCTGCTACGCCCACCAGCCAATCAGGAGCCGCGTATGGAAATTAACCAACCCAAGATGGCGGTTAATTTACATATCCCAGTGCAAAATGAAGACTGAAGACAGCATAGGAGGAAGCCAACCACTGCAGAAGAGAGGGAAGCTGTGGAGAAGCAAGCAAGCGAGGCAGTGGAGAAGCAGGTGGGGTGGTAAAGAAGGAAGGGAAGCAGGCAGGATGGGAAGCAGGTGGGGCTGCAGAGAAGGGAGGAAAGAAAGCAGGGTGCAGAGAAGGGGGGAAGCAGGCAGGACAGCAGAGAGAGCCCCAGGAAGCCCTATTCTTGCAGGAATCTTCCTGCAATGGGTCTCTAGTTATAATATAACTAGAGGCCTGGTGCATGAAACTCATGCATGGGTGTATGTGTGCACGCGCTTCCTTCAGCACAGCCTGCTCCCTCTCCAATCTGGGACCACTAGAGGGATGTCCGACTGCCCGTTTAGGCCCGATCCAAGTAGGATGGGGCTAAACGGGCAGTCGGACATCCCTCTCACAATCCAGGACTGCTTTGTGAGTACATATAAGATCACTCCTGCCTTCCTGATCACCCCCTAATCACTCCCCTGCAAGTCTGATTGATGCTAATTGCTCCCCTGCCAGCCTGTTTGCCCCTATCTGTCCTCTCCTGTGGGCCTGGTCACCCTAACTGCCCTCCCTTGCAAGCCTGGTCACCCTAACTGCCCTCCCTTGCAAGCCTGGTCACCCCTAACTGCCCTCCCCTGAAGGTCTGGGTTCCCCCACAACTGCCCTTTCCTGCAGGCTCCTTCACCCCCAACTTCACTCCTCTGCCGGCCTGGTCACCCCTAACTGCCCTCCCCTGCAGGCTTATCACCCCTAACTACCCTCCCTTGCAGGCCTGGTCCCTCCCAACTGCGTTCCCCTGCTGGCCATCTTGTGTCCACATGGGGGCAGAATTTTTTGACCACATGGGGCAGTCATTTTGTGTGTCGGAGTGATGGTCATCTACAAATTCTTTTTTATTAGATAAGATAGAAGCCTGATGCATGGGTGGGGGCCAGCTGGTTTGCACTGAAGTGTGTCCTGGATCAGAGGCCTATGGTTGTTTGCAGGCTGGCCACACCCCCTGGCAATCCAAGCAGAGGTCCTGGTATCTGGGATTTATCTTCTACAATTGAAACTTTGTAGCCTGGAATGGAGCTAAGCCTTTTGCTCCCACAGCCACTGAAACTTTGTTGCCTTCAGTGGAGGCCTGGGCCCACCAGGGTGTGCAGAAAGCTTGGTTTCCTCCATCATCAGGGGCAACCCAAGCCTCCCTCCCTCTCTCTCTGTGGCAGTAGCCATCTTGGTTGAGTTAATTTGCATACTCTATCTAATTGGCTGGTGGGTGTGGCCTTTGGGTATAGAGGAGGTATGGTCAAATTGCATATTACTATTTTATTAGATAGGATATAATCGGAGGTACAGTGGTACCTCGAGATACGAGTGCCCTAACATACGAGATTTTTTTAGATATGAGCCGTCGAGTGAGTGATTTTTGCTTTGAAATACGAGCAACATTTGAGATAGGAGTAATCGCGTGGATCGGCCGGCTGCACACGACCCACCCGTTTACCTCGACTCGAGCATCTTATAGTTTCCCACACCTCAAGGTTACAGAACGAATTAAACTCGTATCTCAAGGTACCGCTGTATGTTGAAAGTTTCACAGAAAAGAGAAAGCCTAACTATGCTGGGAAAAGTAACAGAATTCATAGAATGAGAAAGAGTTTACCTGTAGGCAAATGAGGAGTATTGTAAACAGTACACAAATATGCATAAACTCCTCTACCATGGGTATTCTTCTAAAGCAGTGGTTGCCAACCAGTGGTCCATGAGGTCCAAAAGGTTGGCTACTGCTGTTCTAAATCATTACTACATTACTTGATCTTCTATTATGCTTAAATTATGAGAAGCATATACATACATTCAGGGAATTCTACAGAATAAGCTTCACATATATGGAAAAGCAGAAGATGCAAAACTGAAAAAGTACGAACAGTCTAGATCAGAATTTTATCCATCCCTTGCCCAAGAATATTTTCCTAGTTGAATGGGGCACTCTTCAGCTTAGCACAAACTTTGGTATCACAAGCCTTCTGCCCCCAATCCACGAACTGTGTTACCACAAGAGATAAATTCATTAGCAATTTCCAAACCAAGTAATTTTATGTGCCATTATCAGAGTATTATGAAAATTATTCTGCATGCCAGTGATTTAACACCTTTAAATTTCAGAGAATAAAATAAAAAATGTTAATTTAAAATTTAGAAAGAAGAGCCACTTTTGACAAGTATATCTAAAATTGCAAATAACATCTAATCTTATCCTCATTTGAACTGATCTTAGAAAAAGGAAGGGAGGAAGGGAGAGAAAAGAGAAGAGAGAGAGAGAAAAACATCAATAGGTTGCCTCACCCACACACCCTGATCGGGGATCATCAAACCTGGGTATGTACCCTGACTAGAAATCGAACCCACCACCTTTTCGTGTATGGCATGATGCTACAACCAACTGAACTAGGCCTTGTCTACAAATTTTTAAAAAGGGCATTTTATCTGCTCCCCAAACATGAGAGTTATAATAGAATTAAACAGACTTTTAATGTGAACACATTTTCTATGCACAAAATCTACAACTGAATACTTCTGCAAATAAATATGATCTTGGAAACTACTCAAGGAGGAAATACTATCAGATCAACTTCTTAGAAATATCCCCAGAATAGGGTAGAATGAACAGAAGGTAGCAGTTTCACTATACTAGGTATATATATTTATAGTATGAATATTATATATCAACAGTCCATTATATTATTCACTGTCCCCTTTCAGACCAGAGTGCCACAGCATTGCTTCCTTTGAGAAATGGGTTATTTCTTTTCCTTATGAACAAAACACCTTATAAATCTGGTTGTTCTTCCCTGTGATCTCCCTGGTGACCAGAACAAGAACAAATCTGTGCTCTTAGTCTACAACGTTTTTATGGAATACAAAGGGTGTGATTCTGGCCTTCAGGTAAGTATACATTTGTCTACCAACAAAATTAAAAAAACAAAACAAAAACCCACAGTATCAATTAACAATGAAAATAAGACTAAGCAAATAGTTCATATAAAGCTAATGATTATGTATTTAAATATGGGCATTTTAGAAAAATTACTTCTTGTTTTCTCTATTTTATAAAATGCTTTTTACTATGTAGAAATATTTTCATAAGCCTGTCATATACTGTATCACAGGATATATAAATTCTTGACAGAAATTTTCACTAAAGGATACTCTTAAGATTCCGTTACCAAAACATCAGACCCTAGCAAATTAAGTGTGATTTAATTCTGTTCAAAGAATAATGCAATAACTTAAAATTTAAAGGGCAAGATAAATTGCACTAAATTTACAAGTCATGCCATTTAAGATTTACAGCTTTATACAACTATGATGTTATAACACTAATAACCTTTCCAAAAACTATCAGTTTGAAGGAAAATTAGTTACATTAAGAGTAGCACCCAGTGCAGTCATTACTAACCACAAAAAGTCCCAAAATGTGTCTACATTGCAAAAAAATGCACTTAACAATGATTATTCCACCACTGCCTTGTATACTCAGAGAAAAGTCAGATAAATGAATGTAACGTTAAAGAAAAAGGATGCATTTCTACTTCATTGACAGTCACCTATATTGATTAACTTAATTAAATGTATACTTATATTGATACTTGCTTTTTTAAAGTAAAAATGTTTCCAAGCCTTTGGAGAGTATGATCATTTTTAATAAGAACACAATCCCTCAATCATAATTCTGAAGTCCAAGCAATTTGAAAACCATTAAGTTTTGGCTGCAGACATAAGTTTTGATGCCTCAAATTCAGCTGAGGGTATTCTAAACATATTCTACTACTTACCTAAAATCCAAGAAAAGGATTCTGAAAGAGAGACTTGCACATATTAAAAAAATTACCTGGTAATCAGAATCCAGTCTAAATGAAGAGTCTCTTGAGTGATAGTTATCATTTAAATTACTTCCTCTATTTCCAGACATCATCCTAGCACTTAAAGAGCTGGGGGGTTGAACAGAAATTCTTCTTGGAATCCTTGAAGGTTTAGACTCCATTCTTAAGGTTTCCTGTGAGGTACAAATTTTGATGAATTGCCTTTGGGAAAGCATGCAGCTCAAATCAAGAATTACCCATGCAAATTAACTATACTCTAGTATGTAGGATGATAAATTATAAGACTATCATCACCCCACTCCTCTTGTATAAGGCAGAGGTCCAAAGTCTTTCAAAGGTTCCTTTAGTCCATAATATGAAGCACACATAATGAAAGTGAGATGAAGAACTGAGGTTTGTTGTTTCCAACGCCTGGCCTCTTTTCCTTATTCAATTTTTTCTCCATATAAAATCCTACATCAATTTGCCCTTGATTATCTTGCTATTCCTATTATTGGCGTTCAATACTCTTACCATAAACATTAGCTATTAGCTTAACACAAACTGCTCTCACAGGTCTTTATATGAGTCTAGAAAAAGTCTACACAAATCCCATTCGATTCCTGGATGAGGTCTTCAAATAAGCACTTTTCTTTTTTGTGCCTCCACTTTATACATACTTCTATTAAAACACTAGAGGCACGGTGCACAAAGTTCATGGAGGGCAGGAGTGGGGGAGTATCCCTGCAGCCAGGACTGTGCCATCCAGGGATGTCTAATTGCCGGTTTTGAACATCCCTCTCACAATCCGGGACACTGCATGCACCAGTGACCATACTTTCCATATAGGTGAAAAGCATCACGCTGTTTTATGGGTAGCTACAATTTTGTGCCCTGATTATAAAAAGTAGTACATAACATGATCCTTCTGAGGCAGTAGTACCATTCTCCCCATCTTATAGGTGGAAAAACTGAAGCAGAGAGAACTTAACTGACTTTGTCACATAGTTGTGTCAGAATCAGGAATGACCACAAAATGCGCAAGCCAGAGTCCATGTATGTCATTGCTGCATCATCCTGTGTGTTTTTTTCAGTGTAGCCTTGCCAGGTCTTAATTTTTAAATCTAAGAGATTGTTCCCAATTTATAGGGTAGGGTCCCTAGGCCTGGAGATCAGAGCTAATCTGTGGGCAACTCAATGGCAGGCAGGGCAATCAGGGGGCTCCCGCTGACACCCACCTTGGCTAGTGGCCTTGGCCCTGCCATGACGGGTCATGCCTCCCTCTGGAAGGAGGAAGGGGGGAACGACAACAATGATGCAGACATTCATGTATTGAGCATCTGGCCCCTGGTGTTCAGTGCACGTCATAGCGACCGGTCGTTTCACCATTCGATCAATTTACATATTAGGGTTTTATTACCAGCATATAGGAACATACTACCTTATGCTATAGAAATTTGCTTTCCTGCCTACCTCTCGTTCTCAAAGTAAAATTTCTAGGTTTTCTTCACTAAACATTAAGCATCACTAGGCATTCAAGGAAGGCCTCTAATATGAATGATCAAAGTAAACAACAAAAATGTAGAGACAATTTGAGGAAAGGAGCTAATTACTGCCCTCAAAGGGATGATATTCAGTTATTTATACTAATAAAAGGGTAATATGCTAATTAGACTGGACATTTTCTGGACAAAGCCATGGTGGTGGGGCCAAGGAAGAGGTGGTTAGGGGAGATCAGGCCAGCAGGGGAGAGCAGTTAGGGGGAATTAGGCCAGCAGGGGAGAGCAGTTAGGGGGAATTAGGCCAGCAGGGGAGAGCAGTTAGGGGAATTTGGAAGGCAGGGAAGAGCAGTTAGAGGGATCAGGCCAGCAAGAGAAGTGCAGTTAAGGGGATCAGGCCGCCAGGGGAGAGTAGTTAGGGGGATCAGGCCAGCAGTCCTGGATTGTGAGAAAGATGTCCAACCGTCGGTTATCCTACAAGCGGTTCCAGTTTGAAGAGGGTGCAGGACACGCTGAGGGACTCCCCTCACTCGCCCATGGACAATTTCGTGCACCAAGCCTCTAGTAAAATAATAACAGGATGCTTGCGAAAGCAATCAGACTACAATGTGCTTGTGCATTTTCAAAATGTGGTATTTTTAAAAGTGTGATATATTGAAATAATCAACATAAACAAATTGAGTGAACTTCCCTGAAGTAGAAAATGTACTAGTAAATAAAAAATAGGAGAATTGTCAAGGGCAGTTATGATCAGACTGTAATATGGATACAGGAGAGGAAAGAAAATGAAAAAGTTATCAAGGAATCTTTCAAGGATTAAAGGATATAAATCTTCACACAATGAAAGGACTAGCATACTCAGCAAATCAAAGAGAAACTAACACTGAGCACAATCTATCATCTTGAAATTTCAGAACACCAGATATAAAAGCAAGTTACAAGAGTGAAAAAGCAGGTCATATACAAAAGCAATTAGAATGGCTTCTTCATTACAATTTTAAAAACTTTTAAGACAATGAAGCAATAACTGAGAAGGGTGTTTAGCCTTGAATTTCAATCTGACAACTAAATGTGACATGAAGAGGACACATTCTGAGACATCAAGATCTTAAAAAAAAAAATCAATCACATTCCCAGCTGGTGTGATTCAGTAGTTGAGCTTCGACCTATGAACTAGGAGACCAGGATTCAGATTCCTGGTCAGGACACCCCCCCAGTAGGGAGGTGTGCAGGAGGCAGCGGATCAATGATTGTCTCTCATCACTGATGTTTCTCTATCTCTTTCTCTCTCCCTGAAATAAAAACAAACAAAAAAAACCTTAAGAATATTTTTTAAGAAAGCAATCACAAAACAAAAACCAAAGAAAGCTAAAAGAACATATGGTAGAAAAATAGGAGTATAAGGAACTAAAGAACCAAACACAATACCCAGGAAAGTTTACAAAGGTATAAAGAAATAATAGGGAACAATTTATTGAAACTGGAGCAGGATCATTAATAATGGAAGCAAAGTTCTAAGAAAAAGGAAAAAAAATCAAATAGAAACTATTCTGTCAAAGATGATACAATTGGAAAAAATGCTAAACAAATGGCAGTTTAATAAATTAATTTTCTAAGTTGGGAAAACAGAGCTATTGTACAAGAAAGAAGGTACTGTTTCAGGGTGCACACTTAATATTTACAGTTATAATTATATAAGCAATCTATTAATTTTGTGACAAATATGCTGTGGGATGAAGATGGGTAAGGGAAATAAAGACAATGGTGAATAAAACAAAAAGAATATTGAAAAGTCATAAACAGTTTAAATACATCATTTGGAAATATATAAAAGTAAATCCTAGAACTAAAAAGTTGAGGGTTGCTGCCTTTGGAAAATGGAATTGGGAATGAGGTAAAGAATGGGGCAAAAAATTATTGTTTTCCTTTAAAGCAGGATGAACATATTTTCTGGTTTGCCTAGACAAGTCCCAGTTTATGGCCAGAAAAGTCCTAATTTGTGCTCATTATCTCAGGACAATTATTAATAGTGCTTGTGCTGTCTCTTTGGCCTGATTTGGTTCATAAAGCATATGAAAGCTTTAGCTTTTTATAAGCTATATATGCATGTCTGCACAATTTTTTTTAAACTAAAAAGATGTGTATTAAGAATTAGACTTTTAAAAAAAGCATACATTAGTACAAAGAGTATTAATGGTTAAACATTGACAGGCAAAAAGTCCATAAATGATTTAACAAGATTTATTATTTTATAAAAAAAATCTATGAAAACACAAACAAGGAACTGTATTTGTAACTCGAAGATTTTAAACAGGTAGACAAAGTGCTTTTTAAAAGATGCAGGCCTATAGATGGTTTTCAATAACAATGATGCTTCTTAATCATACTTCTTGCAAATTACTTTGACTATATTTATATCCAATACTTACTTGCATACTTGCAGAATGAAACTAACCTAGTAGGAAATCTACTTAAAACAAACCTCTTGAGAGAAGACAAAGAGGCAGAGTCCTCTGAGAGATATTATATGAAACTATTTTGGGCAACTTCTCTACATAAACTGATGGAATTTCAACAATGTAGGTGTTACCAGAGAGCTTATATAATATGGTTACATAAGTTGTAGGTCAGAAGCACAAAAAAGAGTAAAAAATTTAAAATGCATAGTCCTTGAAAAACTTCTACCTGTCACTTGCAAGGCACTACGAGGCATCTTAAGTTTTTTTCATTCATTTAACAGATAGGTTTTTTAGGTGCTTAGTATGTGATAGACACATTAAAATTAATAGTAAACAAGGGGTTTGAGTTGAGGGGACAACATCGAACATACTAGGATAGTGATTATCAAGAAGTTATAACCTAATAGAGAACAAACAAGCTACACAAATAACCACATGTCACAAAGAAAAAAAATATAAAAGTATTGTACTCTTTTAGTTTGAGACTAAAGAAACAAAACCCAATGCAATGCACAAACCTTGGCTGAATCCTAATTCATAAAACAAAAGTTTGAATGAAGACTGAATTTTAGTAAAGTGTCATGATGTTTGCAACTTAGTGTTACTAATAAATACTTCAAAATAACATTAAATATTTTAGGAAGTACTATGTGATGACTACATAGGACATCCTATATAATAAAAAGCCTAATATGTTAAATCTGATCAACTGGTTGGCTGTTCAACCAATCAAAGCATAAAATGTTAATGATATGATAAGGCCACTCAACCGCTTGCTGTAACATGCACTGACCACCAGGAGGTAGATGCTCTGACAGGTAGGTTAGCTTGCTGGTGGGGTCTAGCTGAGTTGGGCTGGACACACCTTGGAGCCCTCCTATGGCCCCTCCCCAGATGGCCAACATCCCATGTTCTTCCCTGCCCCTGTTCCTGCACCAGTGGGGTCCCTAGGCCTGGTCTGTGCCCTTTTGCAATCCAAGACCCCTCAGGGAATGTCAGAGAGCCGGTTTTGGCCAGATCCCGCAGGCCAGGTCAAGGGACCACACTGGTGCATGAATTCGTTTTACTGGGTCTCTAGTATATAAAGTAAATGTGGCAAATTATAAACTACTGAATGTAGATGAGGTCATCCAAATATTAATTTTACTATTCTCCCAACTCTTCTCTATTTGAATATTTTTAAGCAAAATAAATCAAAATTGGGGAATAAGGGAGAGTACTCCATCTCTTCTTAGTACATAGACAGCCACAAGACATCATCATTCCCACTCTTAACATAATAAGGGTAAGCCAAATAATCTATTAAATCACTTTTTTTGAGTCCACCAGAACTGAGGTTGCAAGGTATGATAAATTAAACTACAAAGAATGGTAAGCCACTCTGACAAGGAGAGATGGGACAAAGGTGGCCACTCTAAAAGCTGCTAAAAAAAAAGTCAAATTTATCAAATTCTTGAATTCCTAAAGGCTAAATATTTGCTAGTGTGACAGTTTAGAAACTCTGGGAGCCCCAACATAAGGCATTTTTCCTATAGTTATCCAATGAATACTCCTAAGAAAGAATGACAGACAAGACATATGAAGTCTCTTTTTCTCTAGTAAATTGGGCATATGTTTAAGAGATTCCTGAAGAAACTCATCCATGCTCCAGACCCTATGTGAGTACAAGGTGGAATCATCTATTGGTAGGAAAGCCACTCTCTGCAAGACTCTGCACTAATAGAGGCTGCTATCTTTCAACCTTGAAGGGCTATGAAACCTCCCTGTCCAGCAGAAATCAGCTGGAAGGGGCAGGGGCAGTGGCAAGGGACTGCCTGTATTCTAAATTCTAGAAAGCAGGAAGAAGGGCAGAAATTTTGGGACAGCACCACCTGTGAGAATAAGGTACACAGACCCTGCCTAAAACTAGAGGAAGATGCATAAAACTAAGAACCACCCCCAATCACCATGAGTTTTGCTCCCAATTAAGAAGCAACAGCAGTCTATTGAGACTTAAGACAATCTGACTCCATTGTGATACAGATATGCAAGACCTACAGGGAGGTTGAGCTAGTGAAAGAATACTGAAAGAAATACTCCCCCACTCCTGGCCTCACATTAAGTACTACATAGTGGCAGTCTACTATTGTAGTACTTAGAAGGTAAAAAAAGCAATAATAAAGCCTAAACCAGCTCAACCTCAGACTACACCAATGAAACCCACCACACTGACAGAAGTAGAGTTTCCATATCCAATCATAAATAATAAACAGTCTCTTTTTTTTTATTTAAAATGTTTGGTAATTGGTAAAAACTTACAACACAATGCCAAGAGATAAGAATCGATGAAACCAGAAGAGACAGCCCCAATGTTTAAAAAAGTGGGAACTAATGAATTAACTTGGCAAAATTAGAAAACTAGGGAACTGGGGAAATAGGCTAGAAACCAATCATCTAGAATGAAGCATGGAAAAACAGATTACAGTAGAAATATGATAGTTATGAGTACAAGCTTTGAAATCGGTCCTTTACTTGGTTGTGCTTCTAGATGTAATTTCTATGCTTAATTTCTTCACCCACAAAAGGGGAATTATAATAGTATCAACTTCACAGGAATATTATGAATTTTGCTGGCACATAGTATTTATTCAGCAAACACTAGTTATTATCAAGTAATACCACCAACGTCAAAAAAAGATTTTCATCTGAACAGTTTAGTAGACATTCTATTAGTATTTTCATTATTTGAGCTAGATTTTAACAGTTAAAAAAAAAAAAAGACTTAAAAAAATAATCCTCTCTGGAAAATATTTTACCCATTGATTTGCAGAGAGTGGAAAGGAGGGGGGGAAGAGGGAGAGATTGGTTACCCTCCACATATCAGCAATCAGACCTACAACTCAGATATGTGCCCTTGACTGAGAATGAGAACTGAATCAAACCAGAGACCATTTGGTGTGCAAGCTGATGCTCTAACCACTGAGCTTGCTGGCCAGGGCAAAATAAAGACTTTTTACTTAAAGTATATCAGATTTATATACAGGAAGATAATTTCTAAAAGGTAAAAGAAACTTATAGATTTTATTTATATAAACACAGAAATATAAATTTGGAAATAGCCATTATTAACATGCTACTATGTCCCTGAGTGGGTTTTGTTTCCTCCTTTATAGTTTTCCAAAAATGTATTTAATGTACTTGGTCTTACTTTGATAAATAAGGGAAAGTTATTTGCAAATGAAAAGATGTAGGGTTTTTTTTTTTTTTACAACTTATATCACAATAAACTCTATAAAGAACTCCTAAAAATAATTCTCTTTCAAAATTGCTGTATGGCAAGTTTACACTCCTTAGTAGCTACATACTACAAAGGAGATAGGAAATATAAAACAAGTACTAGTCTAGTAAATACTAAGAGGAAGAAAAGGTTAAAATCACTTCACTAGCCCTAAGTGGTTTGGCTCAGGGTTAGAGTGTTAGCCTGTGGACTCAAGGGTCCCAGGTTCAATTCCAATCAAGGGCATGTACCTTGGTTGCGGGCACATCCCCAAATAGAGGGTGTGGAGGAGGCAGCTGATCTGTTTCTCTTTCATTGTTTCTAACTCTCTATCCTTTCCCTTCCTCTCTGTAAAAAAAAAAAAAAAAAAAAAAAAAAAAAAAAAAAAAAAAAAAAAAAAAAAATCGATAAAAAATATATATTTTTTAAAAAATCATTTCAATAAATGTGGTTTAGATAGGTGAGTATGCACCAGGTATTTTTTAATATGAAAAATTTCAAATATAAGTAGAGACAATAATGAACCTCTATATACCAATCAATAATCTTCAACAATTAACCTACCTTGTTTTTACCACCTTTTATTTTAAAGCAAATCCCAATCATGACATTAAAGATGCCTGTTTTTAGAATGTGGAAGCAACCTGTGATAAATTACAAATCCCTCCCATCGGAGCGCACAGGCCCCTTTGTATTGTGATGTTGCTGGTCTGCCCAGTAAGAGTCTTGTGTGATTTACTTTAAAAGAATGAGCAGCATGGAGTGGGCGCAAAGGGGTTAATGGGAGGAGGAGGTGAAGAAAGGGGGACATACATTAATACTTTCAACAATAAAGATTAAAAAAATAAAATGTATCACGTTACATGACATATGGTTTGTCAAGCTGTAAAGTAGTCTTACAGCTTCTGCTTTCCTTCTCTCAGATTGATCTTGAAATCCCCCATATCATAAAAGCAACACCACTGCCAGTCATGTGAGTGATGCCATCTTGGACCTTCCAGCCTGAGAAATATGAGTAAACTGGGCAAAACTATTATTCCTGCCGAAAAGGCATACAGAAGTGTAAAAATACAGTAAACATTAGTGTCCAAAAAGGGACCATGCTAATCTGACTAGCTCAGAGAAGGCCCTGTGTGGCAGCCTTGCAATCTTGGAGAACTAAAGTAACCACAAAGGATGGTCTGAAATTAAAACTTTTTAAACTAAAAGCAGTTTATGGTGGATAGTCATGTCCTACCTAGGCAGACAGGTTCTTGACTCAGTGTGGTTGAGTTAATTGTTGATTACTAACTATCCCGCACCCACCTAAGTAAAAGAAGCCTGTGTATATATATCATTTTACTTTTACCCAACCTAGTTTTCCCCTCCCTCCCTCATCTATCACCAATGAATTTCATGTAACCCACTTACATCTCTTTTGATCGTAACATATATAATAAAGTACAAAAACTGCCATTCTCCAGAGCTTGTCAATCCTCTGAGATTGTTTCCCATTATTTGTTGACAGTTTGGCTCAAACTCACAAAAGATTCTTCAGAGGTTTGAATGCTTTCTTACAATGACAGTAGCTTTAATCCAATAGATTGTGAGGTGGGTTGCTATGCAGCTATAAAGCTTCAAAATCTAAACCTAATTTTTACTTTGCTACCCTTATCATGTCAGTTTCTAAGAAAAACATGATTCTATTTCAGGGGGTAACTGAGAATTTGCCTTAAATATCCAAGTGAGTTGGATTACCAAAGCACAACATTACTACACAACACATACATGTCATGAAGGCCAGAGTTATAAAAGACAATAACAATGTACTGTAATTACCAATTATTAACTACAAACATAGTTAAATTTCTACTTCTTATCCCTACCTTGGTATATTCTTTTTTTTTTTTAAATCTGCTCTGGGAAAGGTTTTTTTTTTCCAATAAGAAATTCTAGTGTCTTATTTTTCCTAGTGAACATGGAGACATGGAAGCCAAGGGAGGTCACAGGAAGAAAGCATATAATTTTTTGGGTCTTACAAATATTTAAGACACCAAGATAAATCCATCTTTAAAAAATAACTGGAAAAAGGTCAATATCTCCATGAGAAAATGCGACTATGATGTTAAGTTTACGCATAGTACTTTGAGATAATCTCTTCTCCTTTGAAGTGTACTTAAAATCCATGTCTAAAGTTTCAATCTTCATTCAGTAAGTGGAAACCATTTTAGGGCTTTTTTCTGGAAAGTGAGAAATACATTATGTTCAAGTGCAATTATTATAATGGAAAGATGAGAACTTTTAAGATAAAAAAAAAATATGCCCTCTTTTTAAAGCTGTTGACAAAAGTGGGTTTTATAGATCAGTAGGTGATTTGAAAACTAGGTGTTCAACTTATCTAGTCTAACCAGTATAGTCACAAGAGAACGAGAAAAACCAGCTTTGACCATGAGTTCAGACCAGAGTAGAAAAGTTAAAAATTAAAGTCAATAAAAATTAAACTCCAGCCAAATAACTCTCAAATAGTTAGTTTATGCCCCTGCTTTTGGGTTCACTTTATGATTAGCAACTGTATTACAGGTATGTTTTCTTGTAAAATAATGATTTGTGAGAAGATAAATTATTTCACTGTAATAGAATTCTGCATTAATGAATTCAAGTAGGTCTTAGAACTCAAAATCTTACTCATTTTAACTGGTAATCATCTTAATATGATCAGCTGTTGATTCTTTTGACTCATTACTTCTTAAGTTTAATTTGTTGGTTGAAAATGAGGTTTGAAGAAAGCCTGTGCATTTCCCAGTTTATTATTGGCACTGACACTTAATTACCTGTAGTAAAGAAGTATGTATCAGCAAAGATGATCTAAAAATCATTTTTATTTAGTTCAGGGATGCAATAGCTCTTCATTCCCAACAGCAGAGCACTAACTTTGTAAAAACAATACAGGTCTTTCATGGCTTGCTCTAATTCCCATTCAATTTGTTTCAGCTATGGGGGAAAACTGTCCATTCCTAAAATCATGATACCATGACTTTGCAGTTTCAGTATCAAACTCTTAAATCATCATCCTTCACATCTTTGTTAAAGCAATACTTCCTATAAAATTTTCCCCAAGAATAAACACCCATCCTCTGTACTCACAAGATACTATTATGTACTTACACTAAGATAATAGGAGTAGTTGTTTATGTATTAGTCTGATGACTAAACTGTGAGGTGTTGGAGGGCAGACGCTGTGTGTCAAGCTCATTCTTGAAACGTGAAGCCCTCATCTGGAAACCAGTAAACAACAGATAACAAATTATCAAAAAATGTTTTACATTATTTGATAATTTTTCACTATTACAATTATTTTCCTAAAATACAATAGTAAAGTGTGGGTTAATTCTTGAACACAGAGCAGATGGAGAATTTTGTGAAGTGACTACAGGGCTGATTAAAACTCATTGGCTGCCATGAGTGCCAAGGATGACTTTTTACATCCAAGTTGATTATTTGAGAACTTCCAATAAAATATATGTGGCATGACTAAATAGGGGCACCTTTGTGCTTTATCTAGGAAAAAGAAGCTCTCTTGCTGATGTTGCAGAAAGATAAATCACTTGTACTTAAATGAGTAGGAATTTAAATGTTATTCAAGACATCTACCTAGCATGCCAAGAGGTTGAAAACCACCCCAACTATGCTTATATCATCTGCGGTATAACACAAGGCAAAATACGAGTTGTAAAAGTTCTTAAATAAACACATTTGTATTAGAGAACTTATATAAATAATATATATTGTGTGACACTATGAGCAATCTGTGGGGAACATTACAGGCAAAAGTAGAATTTTAAGGTTATCTGGACAACAACCTCCTGAACAAATGGGCGTGGGGTGCCAATTCAAATTGTTTGTGTCCATTAAAAATGAACTCTGCAAGCATCGGGTCCCGCAGTATTGTTGTCTGTCTCGTCTCAATTAAACCTCACATCCAGTCTGGGAATTAACCGCTGTTCTTTCTAAGGAAGAGGTTAAACCATCTTGCTGCAAAAGCAAGACCGGATCCTCTGACACACCACTGCTCTTTTCCCATAAAGCTGGAGAGCTGTAAATAAAACACTGTCCCCGCCCCATGAGAAAAGAAACCTACACGGCTTTAAGTCAAAACTTCATTTTTTAACTTTACCTCTTAGCTCTCTACAGATTGTGGATGGACAGGAGTAAGAAAAGGGGAGATTTAAAATGTTAAAAATTCTACCAAAACTGGGGGAGGGGGAAGGGGAAGATATCTTTACCAAATTCTATGTCACGATTACTTTTGAAAGTGCCCAACGACACCAAGTCGTGACGAATCTATGACCAAGACAGAGTTCCCGTACACATCACCTACACCAACACGTAAGAAAAAAAGTATTTTCCTATTTTTTTTTGGTGGCGTGTTCGCACACGTCCTCCAGTCCTCACACACTACGCAGTTTCATCAAAAGGAGGGAGTGTTCTACTCCTGGCGGCTTCCATATTTTTAATTCTTACGCCATTAGGTCCGGTTTTGTGTGTGTGTGTTGTTTTTTTGTTTTTTTAATATACATATGACCACCTATTTCCATGGGAAATACACACAATTTACCACGGCACAAAAAAAAAACAACAAAAAAAAACTTCCCCAAGTATCACGATATTCAAAGAACGGGAAAGGTCCCTGAGAAAACCCTCGCAGCCCCCGAGGGGCAGGGGCAGGCCCCCTCGCTGCGAGGCTGGGCGGGCAGAGCCCCGAGCCTCCCCACCCCCAGCCTCGCGTCCACACCGGCCCTCGTGACCCTCCCGGCCCGCGGGGCGAGGGGGGCGCTCCCGGCCCCGTCGGAAAGGCTGCTCCACCCCTTGGCCCGAGCCTCCGTGCGTCTAAAAGGCGCCCCGTCTGCTCCCCGGCATCCGTCACAAACTTCCTCAAGGCCACCGGCATCCCTTCTTCGTGCCCGAACCCAGCTCGCCCGCCCCGCCGTGCTGAGGAGGAAGCAAGCGGCCGCCGCGGCCTCGGGCCTGCACTTCGGTCCCTCCCCTCCCCCACCGCGGCCGGGCCCCCACCGCCTCCCCCCACCCCCACCCCGGGAAGCCCGAGCTCCGCGGCCCATTACCTCCGCGCCGGGGCTGGTACTGAGCAGGGCGCGACCGGCTCACCGCGCCCTCGCCGCCGCCTTCCTCCTCGGAGCGCGAGGACTCGGAGGCAGAGCAGTCGGCAGCGAAGCACAATGGCGCCCGCCCCTCTCCCGGATCCGGCGCAGAACCAGCTGCCACCGTTAAATGCCCCTCCCTTCTCCTCCTCCTCCTCCTCCTCCTCCTCCTCCTCCTTCTCCTCCTCCCTCCTCCTCCTCCCAAGTCTCGGACTCGGCCGGCTTCTCGCGAGAGTGGCGGCGCCGCAGGAATCCGAGAGCGCTCGGCGGACTCGACGTGCCCCACCGCGGGGTGGTGCTCTGACTGCGGCAACCGTTGGAGGGCTGCCCCGGAGGAGGCGGCGAGGCGCCACCGGTAAGCGGCTGCGGCCGGGCGTCCGCTCGGCTGGCGGCCGGGCCAGCGAGCGTGCGGGCGGCCGGAGACGGGCGCTGAGGGCCTGGCCCTGCTCGGCCGCCGCCGCCGCCG
>PVJN01011039.1:0-55271 GCA_004026805.1 Lasiurus borealis
AGGTAGGGGCCGGGGTCTGCTTACGCAGGTACGGGATGTGGAGTCAGGAAGCAGTCTAATAGCAGGTAGGAGTGGTTTTGCCTTATTAGGTTATCTCCCGGCACATTCTTGATTACCTAATGGTGGGTTGGGTAACTGGCAAGTCTCTTTGTCTCGTTAGGTGCGTAGTCACCTAAGATGGAGGAAGCTGGAAAGAATTTCCCTTTCAGCATCTCCACTCTCCTGCTCCTCTCTATCCATTCTTCCCCTCTCTCCTGCTTCCTAGACATGTATGTGCACCCAGCTTTCTTTCCCAGAGCAGACCCCTCTCACTCTGCAAAGCCCTCCCTGGTCTCTAAGCTCCAGCATTTGTGGGGCTTGTCCATGATGGTTTGGCTGGTGCAATGTCCTCCTCTATGTCTACATGTCTTACCTGTAAGGCCTTTAAAGTCAGAAACTATAGATCCTGGCCTTTAAGAAGCTATTGGTGCAGACACAAAGGTGTGCACGCACACACACACACACACACACACACACACACACGCATATGTGCACACATACAATGCTTACCCAAGACAAGCACTCTGACTACTTATACTGTCTCTGTAACAAGAGATACACTGATGGGTCTAAATTAAGTGATGGATAGGATCTATTTTTGCACACAACACATGTCCACAAACTGGGGAAGGTACCCCTTGAAGATTCAGTAAAAGGAAGTGAGTTTGAGTTATTATTATTATTTTTGTCAGTTTATATCTTCCTCTCTCTCTTTTTTCAACACCCTATAGTTTTCTGAGTACAAATCTTTTACCTCCTTGGGTAAGTTTATTCCTAAGTATCTTAATTTTGTTTTTGTTGCAATACTAAATGGAATTGTTTGTTTAATTTTTCATTCAAAGAATTCATCATTGGTTGGTGTTGGTTTTCTTATTCTTCCTGATTCAGTTTTGGGAGGTTGTATTTTTCTAGGAATTTTTCCATTTCATCCACATTGTTCAGCTTGTTAGCATATAGTTGTTCATAGTATTTTCTTACAATCCTTTGTATTTCTGCAGGGTCAGTTGTTACTTCTCTGCTTTTGTTTCTGATTTTATTTATGTGAGTCCTTTCTCTTTGGTTCTTGATGAATCTGGCTTACAGTTCATCAATCTTGTTTATCTTTTCAAAGAACCAGCTCTTGGTTTCATTTATCTTGTGTATTCTTTTATTTATTTATTTATTTTAGTCTCTGTGTCATTTATTTCTGCTCTAGTCTTTACTATTTCCTTCCTTCTGCTTACCCTGGACTTTTCTTCTTGTTCTCTAATTCTTTAAGTTGTAGAGTTAAATAGTCTATTGTTAACTTTTCTTGTTTTTTTTGAGATATACCTGTAAGTGCTATGAACTCCCCTCTCAGGGCTGCTCTTGCTGTGTCCAAGAGATTTTGGGTTATTGTGTATTCAGTTTCATTTGTTTCCAGGAAGTGTTTTTCTTTATTTCTTGATGTAGTTAATAAACCATTCATTGTTTAATAACATGATATTTAGCCTCCATGTGTTTGAATGTTTTGGGGTGTTTTTATAGTAGTTGATTTCTAATTTCATTCCACAGTGATCTGATAAGATTTTTGATATATTTTAATCTTCTTGAACTTATACTAGTAGAGACTTGTTTTGTGTCTTAACACGTGGTCTATCTTTGTGAATGACAGATGTGCACTTAAAAGAATGTATATTCTGCAGCTTTTGGGTGAAATGTTCTGTAAGTATCAATGAAATCCATCTGATCCAATGTGTCCTTTAGAGTCACTATTTCCTTGTTAATTTTTTGTCTGGAAGATCTACCCAATAAAGTCAGTGGGGTGTTAACATCCCCTACTATGATTGTATTGTTGTCCATCTCTCCCTTAAAGTCCTCCAGAAGATAATGGGTACATGAAGTTCTTCCATTCCTAACGCATGCTTCCTTGACCCCTTGTTCTCCTGCAGGGCCCAGTGCATACTCTCTCTTCCTGTCACCTCAGAACTACTTAAAAGGCTTATCCCAGAGCTTCTTTTACCCTCTTCCTTCTTCTCTGCTCTTCCTCCTGCACATGGGCTTCCCTACAGCATCCTGCTGAAGTGTAGGAACCAGCACTGCCATTCCCTTCTAGAGATGCCAGAGGTCACTTCATTTTATCCATTTTACTGGACCTCTCAGCAGCACTCAACAGAGCCGACAATTATATCACAAAATGTCATTTTCTTTTGCCTTCAATGAAATTACATATTTCTTGAATTGCTGTAGCTCACACTATCAGGTTTGTTGCAAGGAATAGAAATCACTTTAGTGTCTAAAGAATAAAGGGATGAAACACAGGGAAGGAGGTCCTGTCCAAAAGACCATGTAATTTGAGTTCAGCAAAGAATGCAAGCCAAGAACTCTAACACAAGAGGAAGATTACTTCGCATGTAATGTGAGAGTCCACTGAAGAGAGATTCATACAGGCTGTTCAGAAAGAGAGAGTCACAGAGGCAAAAGCAGAGAGCCAGCTTGGCTGCGTGCACTCAGAAAGTAAGGTCCAGAGGCAAAAGGAGGGCCCTTGGAGACAGGTTCAGGGGTTTGCCTGGGTCGATGTGCTGCTCCCCACTGCTCCCCTGGTTGCAAGTCTCTAGGACAAAGAGAGCAAAGATTAACACCTGAAGAAAGAAGGTCTGATCATGCCCTAAAGCAAGGATGGGGAACGTCCAGCCCCTGGGCCATATAAGGCCCTCCAAATCATTCAGTCTGTCCATGCCAAGGATTTAGGGGTGAGTTAATTCAATGTATGAGCAAACATAACAGGGTAACTTTTAAGATGATCGTTTTGTATGGCCTGTAAATTATGTTATAAATATCCAAATGGCCTTTGGCAGTCCTAGTTGATATGGCACAGTGGATAGAGTTTTGGCCTGCAGACTGAATGGTACTGGGTTTGATTCCAGTCAAGGTCACATATCTCAGTTACAGATTCCTCCCCAGCCCGGGCCCTGGTCAGGGTGTGTGCAGGAGACAATCAATCAGTGTTTTTCTAACATGGATATTTATCTTTGTCTTTCTCTCTCTCTGCAATTCTCTCTAAAAATCAATATAAAAATATCCTTGGGTGAGAATTTTAAAAGAATGATAATAAAACAAATGGTCCTTGACAGAAAAGGTTCCCCACTCCTGCTCTAGAGAGAGAGCATGCATTGGGTCCTTTTCTTAAGGGTTTTTCTCTGTTTTCTTGAGGCAGTAATTTGGGGGGAGATCTTAGGGGAGGATTTCAATAGGATATTCATCAGCTTTCCAGGTGTGTTCTTTCACAGTCATGGTCTCCACTAATTGGTTAGCACTAGGATGGGGTCATTGGTCATTGTATCTTTTCCTGAAGCTAGCCATAGTGTCACTTCTCTGGTTTTGCTGTTTTTCTGGGCCTGGAACTAGAACACAACTGAGGCAAAGATGTCATCTCTAGTTTAATCAAAACTCTGCCTCTGTGATCAATAAACTGGAGGCTTTGTTCCTGAGATTATCTGATTCTGATCAGAGCCTTGTTGACCTAGAGGTTTAATGAGTAAGGGAGTGGACAGCAAGGGAGAAAGATGCAGGAGAATGAGGTGCCTGATGGGGCCAGTTAGAATCCACTGTGTGTCTCAGTTTCCCCATTCTACTTGCCAAGGAGTTTTTCTAGCTTCTTACCATCCTACCTCAATCGCAGATGTAGAAGGAGAAGGATAATACCTCAGAGATCCTAAAGTCAGAGCCCTGCATAACCAGAAAGTCATCTGAAACCTTGTCATCTGCTTTCATGACCACAAGCATCACCAGCATCCGTTCCACCACTGGAACCCCCACCCGAGGCACCAGCCTTGCCTGGTCTCCTTTTCTCCATCTCCGTATCCAGTCAATCAACAAAGCATTCTATCTAACTCCAAAGAAACCTTGGATCTCTGTCATCTCTGCTACCATCACCCTCACACAAGCCTCCTGTCCAACCTGTCAGACTTTCTCCTCTAGCCCTGGCCCTGCACACTCTGGTCTCATCCTGTGCTGGAAAAATGCCAAGCTGGTTCCACCTTCAGGTCCTCATGTTCACCCCTTTTGTACTCAGAAGGCTCTTCCTTCAGACAGTCTTAGGGCTGGGTGCTGACTGGGCAGACTTTACCATTTTCATGGAAGGTCTTTGGTTCCCAAATTTAACGCTGCCTCTCCCACTCACTCTCTCTCCCATCACTGTAACCATATGAAGTTCTACAGCTTATTGTCTAGTAATTCCAAAAGAGCAATGATCTATCTGGCATCCTCTCCACCATATGTCTGGTACCCGGTATTGAGACAGAGTAGGCAATTCATAAATGCCAGTTGTATGCTTGATTGGATTCTTAGCAAGCAGCATAAAATAAGTCCTTCAATTCACAGGTGTATATTCTCTTGTAGGTAGCACAGCACAGGGACAAAGTTCTCATACCTCTGTGGGGAGGGTCTCTCTTCTGGGAAAAGGATGGGGAAGGTCAAAGCCTAGGAGGGCAGATTGGAATGAGAGAAAAGAGTGAGGCAGTATCTTTCCACAGTGGGGAAAATTATGATCAAACACTACCCTGATTCTAATTTCACTGGGGATAGATCCATTCACCTGTAACCCAGGCCCATGCCTTTTCATAGATCCTCAAGAAATAAAGAACTAGCCCTAGCTGGTTTGGCTCAGTGGATAGAGCATCGGCCTACAGACTGAAGAGTCCTGGGTTCAATTTCGATCAAAAGCACAAGCCCAGGTTGCAAGTTCAATCCCCAGTAGGGGCCATGCAGGAGGCAGTCGATCAATGATTCTCTCTCATCATTGATGTTTCTCTCTCTTCCTCTCTGAAATCAATAAGAAAAATAAAAGAAATAGAGAATTAAAGCCAAGTCTCCCTAGTATCTCAGAGGGCTCTACCCATGAATTAGGCTCTCAAATCAAAGCTTGCACTTTTTTAACTGCTAAAGGGCACCCTCCAACTGTTCCACAAAAGGAGAAAAAATGACCCTAAGAAATTCCTGAGAGAGGTCATGTGAATTAGAAAAGATAGGAGGTTTCCAGGAACAGAAGACCAGCTGACTTTGCAGAGTTCTGGATCAGGCTGTGTGATAAAGAGAGCAGATGTGGTTAGGTTTTGAGGAACATGCCTTATTGGGTAAAAAAGACGTCAGACCTACAGAAGGCTTGATACTGGGCCTGGATGGATGGTGTTTTGGGAACTCTGTGATTCTCAGTGAATAAGAGGAAGAGTTCCAAAACTGTCCCCATTTTAGGGAACATTAATATTTCCCAAAGAGAAAACGTGGGCCTCTCTGAAATGCATCAACAGACAATCTGCCATGAATGAATTGTGCATCAGAGAAAATCCTAACTGGCTACTGGGCAGATAACAGAACACTTTCCTCCCTGGGATGCAGGTCTAAGTAGAGTAAAGATATTATTATTTAACTAGAGGCCCAATGCATGAAGATTCATGTAAAAATGGGCCTTCCTTCCCTGGTTACCAGCACTACCCTCACTCTGGCCAGAGCCACTTTTCCACCTTCCCACACTGTCCAAAGGCCCGGAGTGGCTGGGGTGGCGCAGAACACCCCTGGCCACTGGGCACCGGCATATGCAAATTAATCCACCATCTTTGTTGGGTTAATTTGCATGCTGACTCCAGAATGGCTGGTGAGCATCTCGAAGTTATGGTCAATTAGCATGCTACTCTTTTATTAGTGTAGATACACATGTGTGCTGTGGTACTGTTCTACACAAAGCCATGGTATCCATGTACTTTCTATTAATCAGTAATGTAACTTTCACTTATTTCCTTTTATTTATAACACAAAGATTATTATGATCCTTAAAATTACTTGAAAATTTCTTACTTTTATTTATTCTTCTCAAAACTACAAGTGAAAGTGCCCATCAGCAGATAAATGGATTAGAAAACTGGTACATCTACATAATGGAATACTATGCTGCTTAATAAAAAAGGGGGGAACTCTTATCATTTGCAACAACATCAATGGACCCAGAGAGCATTATGCTAAGTGAAAAAAAAAGCCAGTCAGTGAAAGAAAAGTATCACAATGATCTCACTCATTTGTGGAATATAATAAACAACATGAACTGAGAAATCAAAATAGAACCAGAGTCATAGAAGCATTGAACAGACTGTCCAACCTATGGGGAAAGGCGGAGGGGAGGAGGAGGTAAGAGATCAACCAAAGGACTTGTATGCATGCATATGAGCATAACCAATGGACACAGATGTGGGCATATGGTGACGGTGGGTGGCTGGGGAGAGGTGAATGGGGAAAAAGGAGACTTATGTAATAACAATAAAGAATTTAAATTAAAAAAAAAAACACAAAACTACAACTGAGTTACTTTTTTATTCTCGACCTGCAAGTTTCCTTACTCTACAAGGAGATTGAGACTATTAAATGTTAATTTTGTTTCCTCCCCTTTTAACCCACATTTACTTGTCTCTGTAGCTCTTCTTTTATCCCATTTTCCCCTTGCTTTCCATTCTTTTCTGATTTAAAATGTTTTTTGCCAAGACTATGTTCTGCTCTTTCTGGATCCTAAAAACCATACCTTCCACATTTTCTTGAACCTCTTCCTTCGAATTACCTGGGATACCTTGTGGTTTATTTACCTGTTTTCAGAAGGTCTACAGGATACTTCAGGGAGCTTCCGGGCAGGCCTCATGCTCTTCAAGGGCAGCAAAGCATGGTCTAAATAATCAGAAACACAGGGACATCAGCTCTGGTTTCTACATTCAACCACCCACATAACGGGCAACATGTAACTTGGCAACTTTCCATGGAGTAGTTGGCACCCTCAAATGCACAGAAAACACACCTCAACCTTTTTCTGGAATTTATGCAGCACTTTCCCAGTGTCTAAGCATACATTTCTCAACACAAGAACAGATCAACATTCCTTCTCTTCCCAGTGAGCTCACAGTTTCCCAGCATCACTGTCTGAGA
This sequence comes from Lasiurus borealis, assembly GCA_004026805.1. Classification (NCBI taxonomy): domain Eukaryota; kingdom Metazoa; phylum Chordata; class Mammalia; order Chiroptera; family Vespertilionidae; genus Lasiurus; species Lasiurus borealis. The sequence continues at coordinate 6,961 of PVJN01011039.1, forward strand.
CTCCAAGCTCCAACACTTCCCCATTGCCATCAAAAAGGAATGTTAATTTGCCCAGCCAGCGTGACTCAGTGGTTGAGTGTGGAACTGTTGTGGGAACCCTAATCAGAGTATGCTGGATGGTCAAAGCCAATGTGTCATGTGCATACGTGAAGGCAAGGACACAACAGCTTCACTGCATGCAATGCTCAGGCGTACCTTTTATAACCCAAATATTGCTACCACTATTTGCCAAAAAAAACTCTTTTATTTAAACTTGTATAAAAATGTACTATTGCTCTAGCTGAATTGGCTCAGTGGGTTGAGCATCGGTCTGAGGACTGAAAAAGGTCTGGGGTTGGATTCCAGTCAAGGACACATGCCCATGTTGCAGGCTCCATCCTCAGTAGGAGTTGTACAGGAGACAGCTGATCAATGATTCTCTCATCACTGATGTTTCTATCTCTCTCTCCCTCTCCCTTCCTCTATGACATCAATAAAATATATATATAATTTTAAAAATGCACTATTAATCAGCTGATGTGAGGCTGCTTTGTGGGGCTAGTTTGAAAAGCTGTTTTCTTAGCAATGGCTACTTGGTCTGCAATAAAATCTCTCTTCTATGCCCACAACTGCTTGTATCTCCTTCTCCTGCCGGGCGTCCCTGGGGACACAGCGCCTAGCAGAAAAAGAGCTGTGCTCCCATACCTATGAGCCAGGAGGTCATGTTCAATTCCTGGTCAGTTCACATGCCCGGGTTGCGGGCTTTATCCCTGGTGTGGGATATGCAGGAAGCAGATGATCAAAGATTCTCTCTCATCATTGACATTTCTATCTCTCTTTCTTTCTGAAATCAATAAAAATATTATTTTTTAAAAGAAAGTTAATTTTACCCACACTAACTATACTAGTTTATGAATCTCCTCATGTATGATTTGGAATCCTTTCACTTTGCTAAAATTGTATACCTGCGGCAATTAATTAAAAATCAACAACTACCAAGACTTTTGTCAGGCCTCACCTCCCCAGGCCTTTATAGGCATTGATGCTCCTGTCTTTAGCTCTCCATCTGAGTTTGATCATCTCACCGTCCTAATTTCCCTGGTGCCTCTTTGGTCCTGACTTGCAAGTGGAAATCCCCATGAACAGTTTCTCCAAACACCCCCAGGTAAGGTGGGTGAACCCAGAGTGCTGGGTGGGTCGACACCACTTCCACCTGCAGATCCACGTTGTAGGGCTGCTGCCTGCTCCCTGCTGCTGCCACCTCAAGTCCAAGGGCTCTTTCCTCCCTCAGCACACGATGCCTTTCATAAATGAGGTCTTCCAGCAAGATGAAAGATCTCTCCCAGCACTGATGTGAAGGGAAAGGCCAGGCACCATATGCAGGATCTCGGGAGAGCCTCCAACCACTGATGAGAAGACTCCAAAAAATAGATTTTCAGTTGCCATATCCAAAAACTTTCTATAACTTAGGTCAGCCTCAGCATGGAATATTTTACAAGAAATCTGAGTCCTCTGTATATAATAGGCGCTTAATAAGTGTATATGTATTGCTGTCAGCAAACACATAGGATGTATGACTATCATTGCCTCAATTATGTCTTCCTCACAAAATTGACATGTTATATGCCAATAGGATTGGTTGCATGACACTGCGCTGGATTTGCACATAATATACATGATAGAATCACACTTCCAATGAGCTCCCGTTGCCATTCTCTTGTTCTTTGCTTGAAAGAGGCAACGGTTGCTCCACCAGCACACGAAACAGCATGCACCACAGAGAAAAGGTAAACATCATTAAAATGGAGAATTTTTTAAATTGAGAACCCTGTTCATCAAAAATACCATTGCCCAGCCAGCATGGATCAGTGGTTGAGTTTTGATCTATGAACCAGAGGTCACTGTTCGATTCTCAGTCAGGGCACATGCTCAAGTGGCAGGCTCAATCCCCAAAGTTGGGCACGCAGGAGGCAGTTGATCCATGATTCTCTCTCATTACTGATGTTTCTGTCTCTCTTACCCTCTCTGTTCCTCTCTGAAAGCAATAATACATATTTTTTGAAAAATATGCAAGAGAATAACGAGACAGGCCACACCCAGAAAAAAAGGGATCTATAGCACATCAACCGGACATAGAACTCAGATCCTAAGAAGGCCCAAATAAATAGACAAGCTTTTGTTTCTAAGGCAAATGTATCCCCCAGACCCCAGGGCGGATTGTGGATGCTGTAGGAGGTCTTGGGGGGTGACGGGGTTCGAATCCCTGTTCAGAGACCTGAAGAGTCATGAATCCCTCTCCCTTTCCAGTAGGAGCTAAGGGGCACTGTTTGGCCTTTCGTTTTGAATCCAGGGAAACAATCCATTCCACACTTGGCGGACACAATCACCATTTCTGAATAAAAAAGGACTGAGAGGCACTGCCCCCGCTTCTCCTGCTGCTGGAATACAGAACCTGGGTGTCCTCTGTTCCAACACTGACCCTGACCCTCTGAGGAGTGCCTTCAACACCATTCACACCCAAGTGGTCTCCTGGAATTTGTGAGAGAGATCTATTTCTTTTGCCTGAATCACTCTTTCTCTTGTGTCTTAGAATGTCACCTTTCATGATGGTTATTCCACCGCCACACCTGTGTCCCCAGGAACAGGCCATTTTACTAGTCAGTTTTTAACTTGGCTGAGCTGGGGTGTGTCTCCTGGGTGTGTCAGACTTTGAGCCAAGCAGGTGTCCACCTGCCTGAACTCTTTCCTTGGTCCCAGGCGCCAGGCTGCTGGGACCTAAGAGTCTGCTCCTGGCGCCCACATGCAAAAACAAAGTCTGTCCCCTCCACTACAACTGGAGGCTATTTGGGGAGGCCAGTGATCAAATTCCTCCTTTTACAAGAGCCTCTTCAACTTGCAGTACAATGAATGTCGGTCCCAATTTTGTGGAGAACAAATAGATGAGTAAATACGATTTTTGCTCCTGCATGCAATAAACCACATGATGGGGAGGCGCTGGGCCCCCGGGGGTTCACCTGCCCACGCACTCAGCGGGGCCTCCAAGGCCCTTTCTCTTCATTTTAGTTCACTGTCATTTTATACTGTTGAGGTTTCCAGCTATCGCCTCTTTTTTCAGCAAAGGTTTGGCCCAAGAGAAGTAAGATAAAATGGTGAAGACAAATGGAACTGGATGACTGCGAGGCCCTGTGGGGCTAGGTCGGTGACTTTGGACTTCCCGTGGTGGCTGTTGGGCTCACTCCCCTTCCCAAACCTTATTTTCAATCAGGATGGTCTGAAGTTTCTCCTTTCCTGGGAATGCTGTTAACAGTGCTGTTCTCACTCATTCAAGGGTTAAGTGTCCTGAAGAGGTCACAGTCCCAGGAAGCAGGGAGACAGGGCTGGGGTCCGGACATGAATGTGGAGGGGTCACAGCCCAGACTCCTTCTGCCTCTTTGTTACCAGAGATCCCTGTCTCTTCGACAACCACTAGCGCCTTGGACCGGAGCGTGCGATGTATTTTGTAATTTCCTTCTCGTCCAAATGGATTGAAAAACAAATCCTAACTGTAATTTCTCATCATTATAATGTTTACTTCTGTCCTACTGACCTCAGCACACAGTGTTGGAATTCAAGTGATCAATAACGAATGGGGAATTCTTTAAAGTGAGAGCACTTACCTTCAGCAGTTTATATGTATAGAATACTGTGCCTACACTGACCAATTAATTCCTGGCAAATATGTTTTAGGTTAGTTTTAAAAAGCCTCAGCCACCACAAAGCTGATTTTACACATCTAATGAGATCAGACAGTGAGACCAAATGAGCAGAAATTAAGGCAAAATGTATCCCTGTGATATCAAATGTGCCAAGGACTTTAGAACTAAACCCAGAATCATTCAGACGTTCCTGGAATGGACAGGTTGACAGGCCTGAACAAAGCCTCTTACTGACTTCATCAACCTCCTGAAATGAACATCCTGCTGTACTGATTACTTTAGGGAGCCATGAAGGAAAGAACAAAATAACAAATTAATCTGGTGATGTCATCACAATATTACCAGATAACATTGATCTTGCCCTGAAGACACTGGCAATTGCATTTAACATTATTACTTAAACAGTGATTTAATAGTCATTATCATTACTTAATTTTTTTTATTTCAGATAGAAAAGGGGGAGGGAGAGAAAGGGGGAGAGGTGGAGAGAGAAAGAGAGAGAGAGAAAGACATCAATGATGAGAGAGATTGCCCCCTACAGAGGATAAAGCCTGCAATCTTGGCATGTGTCTTGACTGGAAATGGAACCCTGACCTCCTAGTTCATAGATTGACACTAAACTGCTGAGCCACACTGGCCTGGCAAAGGCCCATTACTTTTTATTCTTGTTGCACAGCTCTGAACAAACCTATTATTGAATATTATAAAACAGTACAAAATTATAAAAGTATTGTCATCAAATAAGTCACTCACATCAAAGTTGGAGCTTCATCCTAGAAGGAGACCAATATAGAAAAACCTACTCTGTTCCCGGGTATCACATGTCTTCCTGATCCCAGAAGATGTTCCAGCGCCTCTCTCCTAGGCACGTCTTCACATTTGCCTTGTTGCCAGGCAGTGGTCCTTAACAGGTGATTCCAGTCAAGATGTAAAACTGAAGGACAGAGTGAAATCAGACTTTGTAGATACTAAAACCTGAATTTCAAAAATTGTCCCCATTTTTTATTTTAAACCTAGAGGCCTGGTGCACAAAATTCATGCATGGTGGGTGTCCTCTCAGCCCAGCCTGCACCCTCTCCAATCGGGTACCCCTTGGACATACCTCTCACAATTCCAGACCACTGGCTCCTAACTGTTCACCTGCCTGCCTGCCTGCCTGCCTGCCTGCCTGTTCATCCCTAACTGCCCCCCTTCCCTCCCGAGCCTGGTTATCCCCAACTTCCCCCTCCACCAGCCTGGTCACCCATTACTTCTCCCCTCTGCTGGCCTGGTCACCCCTAACTGCTCCCCCACTACCAGCCTGGTCACCCCGCACAGCCTGCTCTTCAGTCATTAGGTCAGCCCTCACTAACCTTCCTGACGGCCTGGATGCCCCACACAGCCTGTTCAGTCATCTGTTTGGTTGTTTTGGTTGGGGACGGTCACTTAGGCATTTTTATACATAGATAACACATTAAAAAGATCACCTCTTCTCAAGTTCCCTTAGAAATCTTCCAAAACCAAAAGGTCCCAGCTTTGCATGCCCACATGTCTTTGCAAATCCCCAAACCACATATCCTGTAAACTGCTCCTTTGGCATACCCTTTACCTCTTTCCCCATGTAATCTTTGCCCTTTGACCCAATATAAGCAGCTGGCTTATCGTGAGGTGCAGAGCAGATTTTTGTGGATGACCTGCTGCTCTTCCTGCTTTGGCAGAATTGGAAAAAATGCTCACATAGGATTCAACCCTGACTCTGCTGAATTGGCTCAGGTAGTGACAGGCAGCCTGGACCCATTGGTTGTCCAGTTACAAGCTGAGAACTAGAGGCAAACTGAATTCACTGACAAGCCTAACATACATCATGGGTGCATCCCTACCCCAGGGACCACTTCCAGGCTCCTCTGCACACAGGTATTTTGCCAATAATTGATACAGGAAAACTTTATCCTGCTCAAAAGAGCATAGTAATTAAAAAGAAACCAGAGTAGATCCTATATGAAGATTAAAATGTTAGAAATAAGGTGAGCCCCCAAATTCAGGGGTTCTGGTAAAATACAAAACATACTCAGGAGCCAGGCAGCAAGGCAAACAGCTTTAGAAGGGTGTGCACACATGGTCTGGAAGCACGCACACACAGAGCTCAGCCTTATAATCCCTGACACACATGACCTGTCCCTCACTCTTGCTTGGAACTCAGGTTCATAGTCTTTCATGATTGGCTAATTCAAAGGGAGGGGTTGACCTTTGTCATTTTAAGATGGTAGCCCCCAGGGGAGCTGCAAGCCATGCTGCCAACATGGTGGCTGCCAAGTCACGCAGTCCAAAATGGCAGCTGTCTAAACTGTTTTTTTACAGAAAAGATCATTTGTTTATTCTCAAAATTCCCCTATTTTCTTTATTTACACTCTTTTCTTCAAACTTGGCTGACACTCATTGACCTTCATGCTCTGCAGGGTCTAGGAGAAGACTAATTTGTTGCTTGGTCAATGTGATTTCAATTAACTATTGGATAAGACCCCGCCCCCCATACATGGGATGATGTAATAACCATTGCTGTAGCTACTAATCAAATGGGTGGACACCATCACTCTAGTGCATTAAAAAAAGGACTCTCAATTCCAGGTTCCAGCTCACTCATCACTAAAGCTGCCAATGCCCTAGAGCCTCAGTGATGGTCCAAGTGCTGTGTTGTCAGGGATGAATGTACAGCAATAGCCCCAACTTTACACATATTCCTCCTTCTTCTGTCAAAACCAGATCCAAGGCCAACCTGCTGCTGGCATCTAGTTGTTTATTATCACTTTAGCTGCATCTTGAGTGTAGTTAACAAGCCTTTGCTGATTATAGTAAATATAATTAACCTACTACATTCTTGTTCACAGTGGGCTACCAGCACAGGACAGACTCAAACCCAGTGGCAATCTGATTTCTAGCATTAAAATCCTTGGCACTCTTCTAGAACCTCAATGGGATCTGTGTATATATGGGAATCAAAAGAGCCCCCGGACTCTCTCTCCTCTTCCTAGTCTGTGTGTCTATTGAAAGGGGTTTACAATATGCCAATGTGAAAGGGATAGCCAATTGTATCACTCCAACTGCTGGGCAAGGCCCAAGTCAGGGTCCCCCATGACACCACCAAACATCAGCATGGAGTACCAAGAGTGCAACATGATGGGCTTCTGAGGATACTCGACCATTTACACAACCGGACACATTTCTCATAGTCTCTGAGCACTGCCCTCCCCTGCTCCCTCCCTCCCCACCACCCAGCCCTTGGGAGGGGCAGGGTGTGGGAAACTTGTTGTGCTTGATAGCCATTTTGTAGTAAACTCCAGCCACATTAGCACTAACCTCAGGCTAGGTTTCTATTACCCCAAACCCTATCTCCCGTAAGCCAGGCATTTCGCCTTAGGGCTAGGAATTTTCGATAACTTCCTCATTCCTCCTTCTCCCTATAAATACCCCGATCTACTGCTGAATAAATGAGACTTGATCAGAACTTTGTCTTGTCTCCATTCTTTGTGTCTCTTGTCCCTTTCATCCCCACTCCTCCTCTAGGGTCCTCATTGACTTAACCCGCAGGTCGGGACAAGTGGTGCCCAACGTGGCTCGAGAACGGGGGGATCCATTGAGGGACGCTGTCTGGAGAGCCAGCACAAAAAGGAGAAGACAGAGGATAAGTTGACGCTGGTACCTGCTGCATTTTCTACACCTCAGTGAGTAGACAGCGATTATGGGTCAAGAAATGAGTCAGCATGAAATGTTTGTTAATGGACTTAGAAAAGCTTTAAAGGCACGAGGAGTAAAGGTTAAAATTAAACAGTTATGTGTGTTTTATATTCAAGATGTTTGTCCTTGGTTCCCTATTGAAGGAACTATTGATAGTAAGAGATGAAAAAGGGTTGGAGATGCCCTTAGGGATTTTTATGAAAGTTTTGGGCCTGAAAAGGTTCCTATAACTGCCTTTTCATACTGTAATTTAATCGATGAGGTCATATCACAGAGGCATCGGGATCCTATAGTTGCTAATGTAATTGAAAAGGGAGAAAAAATCCTTCAAATAGATAAAAAGGATTTAAAAGAACAGCAGAAATTAAGAATTTTTGGTAATGCTGCTGCAGGCATGGAATTTTTAAACAACTGGCCTTTGAAAATGCTAATACTGCTTGCCCAGCGGCCATTGGGCCCTATAAGAAAAAGACTGATTTATCAGGCTACATCCGCCTTTGCTCTGATATCGGAGTCGCTTATTAGCAGGGCCTCGCCATGGCTGCTGCCATGCAAGGATATACAGTTAGACAATACTTATCACAGCAAAATAAGAATAAATATTTTAACTGTGGGGAATCAGGGTATTTTGCTAGAGAATGTAAGGGGAGCAAAAATACAAACACTAAAACTCAAGCTCCAGGTCTATGCCCTGAATGCAAAAGAGGGAAACACTGGGCTAATGAGTGTAAATCCAAGACAGATGCCCAATGTCAGGCTCTACCTTCGGTTCAGGGAAACGGGAACAGGGGCCAGCCCCAGGCCCCCACACCGAAACAAATCTTTGGGGCAGTCAGCTTTGTTCCAGCAAACAACAATCCATTTCAGACCTCCTCAGAGCCACTACAGGAAGCGCAGGACTGGACCTCAGTTCCACCGCCCACACAGTATTAACCCCGAGATGGGAGTTCAAGCCCTTCCCACTGGGATCTTTGGCCCTTTACCAAAAGATACTTTTGGCCTCATAGTAGGACGTAGCAGTTCTACACTTAATGGATTACAAGTCTTTCCTGGGGTTATAGATAATGACTACTCGGGTGAAATTAAGGTTATGGTATCTTCTTCAAAAAATATTAATACCATTGTAACAGGACAGAGATTTGCTCAATTACTACTCCTACCCCTAATCCCCACCTCTAATAAGACAGTTATTAAACAAAGAGCTAATAAAGGTTTTGGGTCATCAGATGTTTATTGGGCAGAGATAATATCAGCACAAAAACCTCATGTCTTTACGGCTAGATGGTAAAGAATTTTCAGGCCTCGTGTGGAGGGTCAAGGACCAGACTGCGTTCCCCTCATAAGGAGTCGAATTAAGGTCAGGGTGACCTCAGGCCTGGAGGCAGTAAAACCAGGAACTGGTGGTTTTAGTTCACAAACACCAGGTACCTGAGGCACACCCAGCTCTGGAAAACCACAGGGTCTGACAAACTGTTAGGGTCGAAATGCTCGCCGCTCAAAGGAAGGCTCCAAGAGACGTTCTCATGCAAAGAGCAAAGGGTTTATTCACCAGCATGCTGGGGCTCACAACATACTCTGAAAGCAGAGCAGAGGCTGAGAGCCCCGAGTCCATACAAAGCTGAGCTTATATACTATGTAACAAGCAACAGGGTTATACAGGGGTCAACACAGAGTTTTATTTCCTCATACCTGCACACATCTCACAATCTACAGACTCCACATATTTCTGGTTAACCATGGGGTTACAATAACGGGATGCGACTGATGGTTATCTCTGGGTTAGTTTCTGGAGACATCTGGACCATGTCTCTTGTCGCAATTTTGCTATAGGCTGTCTTGTTACACAAGATTATCAGCCTGCACCTGGATTACAGCATCCTGGGAGTTTATGCTCTGTTCTCAACCCTGAGACTGTAATTACAGGATGTAACTGGGGGATATGATTTTAAGCCGAGCTGTGTTAGCTCTTTCCTGGCCCAATCCTGATTTTTGCAACCTTACAAAACGATCCCTAAGAAGGACATCTGCATTCCAAGCTGCTTGCTTAATCAGAGTTTAGATAAAGAGTAATGCTTAGCCAATTAAAGTTAGCCAAGTCCTCCTGCGCTGAGGATAAAAGGCACTTGCTGCAGAAGTTCAGGGCTCTCATGCTTCCCTGCTGTGTCAGTGGAACCGTGAGCCCGGACTCGAGTTCATAATAAAGGCTTCCTAAATTTTCCAATTGGCTCTCTGGTGGTCATCTTTCGAGGGTGGGTTCGAGTCCCACCTGGGTCGCCCCACAACACTAGTAGAAACAGGCGCAGATGTTACTATTATCAAAAAGGAAGAATGGCCCACGACCTGGCCTCTAGATACTACTATGACCCATTTAAAGAGAATAGGCCAAAGTCAAAATCCTGAAAGGAGTTCAAAGCTTTTGATCTGGAAAGATCAGGAAGGTAACCAAGGCACCATACAACCCTATGTTATAGCTGGACTACCAATCAACCTTTGAGGTAGGGACTTATTGTCTCAGCTTGGACTAATCATGTGTAGCCCAAACAACATCGTTACTACTCAAATGTTAAAAAATGGCTATCTACCAGGTCAAGGTTTAGGAAAGAACAACACAGGAATATTAAAACCCATAGAAGCCAATCCTAGATCAAACAGAGCAGGATTAGGCCATTTTCTATAGGGGCCAATGACACTCCTGTGACTCATGCAGAAAAAATAACGTGGTTATCTGAAGAGCCTGTATGGGTCGATCAATGGCCTCTAACATCTGAAAAACTATTGGCTGCACAGCAGCTGGTACAGGAGCAGCTTGAAGCTGGCCATATTATCCCCAGTAACTCCCCTTGGAATACCCCTATCTTTGTCATTAAGAAGTCAGGTAGATGGCCTTTGCTACAAGACTTAAGGGCAGTAAACAAAACAATGGTGCTAATGGGAGCCCTACAGACTGATCTCCCCTCTCCTGTTGCTATACCCTTAGGACATTTTAAAGTAATCATAGACTTAAAAGATTGCTTTTTTTACCATTCCTCTACACCCTGAGGACCAAAAGTGCTTTGCTTTCAGCCTACCAGCTATCAATTTTAGAGCTCCTATTAAAAGGTTTCAATGGCATGTTCTCCCACAAGGTATGGCTAATAGTCCCACCTTATGTCAATCTTTTGCTGCTCTTGCAATACAAGAAGTAAGAGATCATTGGCCAGAAATGTATATTATTCATTATATGGATGATATTTTAATAGCTGGGAAGGATGGTGGTGAGGTCTTGAGATGTTATAACGAGGTAAAAAATGCTTTACAAGATAAAGGATTAGAGATCGCCTCTGATAAAGTCCAATTAACAGATCCATATACATATCTTGGCTTTCAAATGAAAGGACCTCAGGTCTCCTCTCAGAAGTTAAAATTAAGATTAGACAAGCTCCTTCTTTTTAATGGCAGCATAGAATTCCATTGTGTAGATGTACCAGTTTTCTGATCCACTCATCTGCTGACGGGCACCTAAGCTATTTCCAAATGGTAGCTATTGTAAATTGTGCTGCTATGAACATAGGGGTGCATAAATCCTTTCTGACTGGTGTTTGTAATTTCTTAGGATAAATTCCTAAGAGTGGGATTACAGGGTCAAATGGGAGATCCATTTTTATTTTTTGAGGAAACTTCATACTGTTCTCCACAGTGGCTGCACCAGTCTGCATTCCCACCAACAGTGCACAAGGGTTCCTTTTTCTCCACATCCTCGCCAACACTTGTCTTTGGTGATTTGTTGATGATTGCCTTTCTGACAGGTGTAAGATGGTATCGCATTGTCGTTTTGATTTGCATCTCTCAGATGATTAATGACTTTGAACATATTTTCATGTGTCTCTTGGCCTTCCTTCTGTCGTCTTTCGAAAAGGTTCTATTTAGGTCCGTTGCCCATTTTTTTTATTGGATCGTTCATCTTCCTTTTATTAAGTTGTATAAATTGGCTGTAGATTTTGGAGATTAAACCTTTATCAGTGATAACATTTGCAAATATGTTCTCCCATACAGTGATCTTTCTTGTTGTAATAAGCCAGTCAATGAAGGAGAAGCATCACATGATCTCACTCATTTGTGGATAATAAAGAACATTATAAACTGATGAACAAAAGGATAGATACAGAGACAGTAAAGCTTCAAACAGACTGTGAAATTATAGCAGGAAGATTAAGTTAGGTGAGGTAGATAAGAGATCAATCAAAGGACTTGTATGCATGCATATAAGCATAACCAATGAAAACAGACACAGGGGGGTTGGGGTATGCCTGGGAGGGAGGGGGGGGCAATGGGGAGTTATGTATAAAAAATTAATAAAAATTTAAAAAAATGCAAAAAAAAAAAAGATTCGACAAGCTCAAAATTTAAACGATTTTCAAAAACTCCTCGGAGATATCAACTGGCTCATGTCCTATCTAAAGCTTAGTAAAAGTGATTTAAAATCTCTTTACCATATTCTACATGGGGATGCTAATCCTACATCTCCCTGTGAGCTGACACCGGAAGGAAGACAAGCCATACATATAGTAGAACAAGCCATTCGGTCACAAACTGTTACATTTATAGACTATGATAAACCTTTGAAATTCATCATTTGCAAAACAGCTCTTTCACCAACCTTTGTTTTTTGGCAAACAGCCCCCATAATGTGGGCTCATCTGCCCGCTACACCTAAAAAGGTCATTGGGCCATGTTATCAAGCATTATCTGATCTTATAATCCTAGGCAGGGAACAAGGGAAAAGATATTTTGGTAAAGAACTAGATTTTATCATACAGCCTTATACCAAAGAACAAGTTAATTGGCTCATGCAGACTACTGAAATCTGGCTTATTTCCTTAGCTTCTTATATAGGCATCCTAGATAATCATTATCCACCAGACAAACTTATTGATTTTGCTAATAAACATGAATTAGTATTCCCTAAAATCACACATTTACCCCTTAAATAATGCCCTATTGGTGTTTACTGATGGCTCTTCTACAGGTATAGCTGCTTATACTTACCAGGACAAGGTGATACAATTTACCACAAACAGCTCCTCCACCCAATTAACAGAATTACATGCGGTTATTGTGGTCCTATCAGCATTTCCTAATCAGTCTCTTAACATCTACACAGATAGCGCTTACATCGCATACTCTGTACCCTTATTAGAAACTGCTGGCCAAATTAAGGGCATTTCTAATACTGGAGACTTATTTAGACAGCTACAGGTACTTATCACAAAAAGAACTCACCCCTTTTTCATAGGGCATTTACGTGCTCACTCTGGGCTTCCTGGTCCTCTAGTGGAAGGAAATCAGAAAGCAGATCTGGCCACTCGCCCACGGGCTCATATTTCTGCATTACCTGCTATCAATGCTGATGACTCTTCCCTAAAAATTGCTCAAGCACAGAAAAGTCATCAGTTACACCATATCAATGCATAGACTCTTCGGCTTATGCATAATATTACTAGGGAACAAGCTAGACAAATTGTCAAAGATTGCCTTTCTTGTGTCATACATCTCCCAGTATTACATCTCGGAGTCAACCCTAGGGGATTAGTACCTAATGCATTATGGCAAATGGATGTTACCCATATCTCTGAATTTGGTAACCTCAAATATGTACATGTAACTATAGATACTTTTAGCGGTTTTATTCATGCTTCCCTCCAAACCAGTGAAGCCACTAAACATGTAATTAGCCATATGTTAATTGCCTTCACAGTCTTAGGATGTCCACAGCAATTAAAAATGGATAATGGCCCAGGCTATACCAGCTCAGCCTTTTCTCAACTCCGTAAGCGCCTCAATATCCATCATACAACAGGTATTCCTTATAATCCCCAAGGTCAAGGAATTGTTGAAAGGGCACATCTCTCTTTAAAACTCACAATAGATAAAATAAAAAAGGGGGAATGGTACCCCACGAGGGGGTCACCCAGAAATATATTATCTCATTCCTTATTTATTCTCAATTTTTTAAATTTGGATGAAAATGGACAATCAGCAGCTGCTTGCTTTTGGCATACAGAAACTCAGAGACAATTTGCTTCAGTATTATGGAAGGATCCTTTGACTAACTCCTGGCATGGCCCAGATCCAGTTCTTATCTGGGGCCGAGGATCAGTATGCATTTACTCTAAGGAAATGAAATCTGCAAAGTGGCTACCAGAACGCTTAGTTAAACAAATCAGTCAAACTCAAGAAGTTGAGGACAATCACTCAGATAGCTCCAGAGATGAAAACTCACCTTGAGAATATTCTCCTATTAGTAGTATTAGGGGTTTCTGGAGCTTTAGCTACAGGAACAGCAGGATTAGGAGTTGCCATTCACTCATATACTAAACTCTCTAATCAGCTGATTGATGATGTTCAGGCCTTATCCAGTACTATTAATGATATTCAAGATCAGATAGACTCCTTAGCGGAGGTAGTCCTCCAGAATAGAAGAGGATTAGATTTATTGACAACAGTACAGGGAGGGATCTGATTGGCTCTACAGGAACACTGCTGCTTTTATGCAAATAAATCAGGCATTGTTAGTGATAAGATAAAGAAGCTACAAGAAGACCTAATAAAAAGAAGAAGAGAACTATTTGACAACCCCTTGTGGAGCGTGCTACATGAAATATTACCCTACCTCCTTCCCTCATTAGGACCTCTGCTTGGGTTACTAATAATCCTATCGCTAGGACCTTTTCTTTTTAATAAATTGATGGTTTTTATTAAGCAACAAGTGGATGCCATTAAGATGCAATCTATACAGGTCCCTTATCTTAAACTTGAGATGGCCAAAAGGGAAAGTTGCAAACTCCTTGAAAAGGAGAAATACGATAACATTCTATAGAGTAATTGAGGTAATTACTCTAATATTCAAGGAATACGATGACATTCAATAGAGTAATTGAGGAATTACTCTAATAGCAAACTTTCCACCTTGGTGCCCTGGGCTGGTTAGCCAGAGACGGGCAACTGGAACTTATACATGATACCGACCACTGCCTAAGCCAGGAACTGGGCCTTATACTGCCCTGCTTTCCAATGACGGGTAAGGTGGGTTGGTACCGTATGGTAGTTCCTGACGTATGGTAGTTCCTGACCTAAGACAGGCACAGTACCCTCAAGGATATTCGGCCTTTCAAAGTTTAAAGAAAAGGGGGACCTTGGGAAACTTGTGCTTGATAGCCATTTTGTAGTAAGTTCCAGCCACATTAGCACTAACCTCAGGCTAGGTTTCTATTACCCTAAACCCTATCTCCCGTAAGCCAGGTGTTTCGCCTTAGGGCTAGGAATTTTCGCTAACTTCCTCATTCCTCCTTCTCCCTATAAATACCTCAAATTCCTCATGAATAAATGAGACTTGAACAGAACTTTGTCTTGTCTCCATTCCTTGTGTCTCTTGTCCCTTTCATTCCTACTCCCCCTCTAGGGTCCTCATCGACTTAACCTGCGGGTCGGGACAGCAGGAGGGTGGGACAGATAGTTTTTTTGTTTGTTTGTTTGTTTGTTTGGGGGGTCCTAGTTCTTTACCTCTGTTGAATGGGAACAACAGGGTAAGAGTCTTACAGAAAGTCTTCCCCAGGTGATTTCCTCCTGGTATGAGGCAAATACATATTCCATCCCATTACTATCTGAGGTCTCTCCAAAAGGGAATGGGACCACATGGGCCTCTAGTTTTCCTGACACACAAGTGTAACAGTCACTTTTATTTATGGCGCATACAAAATATTTAATCCATTCCACCCAGGCATTCGTTCCCTTATAGTCTACTTCTATTTGCATGGTGGTGGCAGTGGCCTAGGAGCAGTGGTCTGCAAACTGTAGCTCGGAGCCACATGCTGTTCTTTGGCCCCTTGAGTGCGGCTCTTCCACAAAATACCACGATCTATTTTGAAAGAAGTGGTGTTAGAAGAAGTTTAAGTTTAAAAAAATTGGCTCTCGAAAGAAATTTCAATCCTTGTACTGTTGATATTCGGTTCTTTTGACTAATGACTTTGCTGACCACTGGCTTGGGAATTCTGTGTCATCTATTCCTAAATCTAGTTCTAGCCAATCTTTACACCTAAAGGCTGAAATATCCAAGTCATTCAAGTTATCTATAACCAATAACTTACCTGAGTAAGCATGATCCAGATGGTTACACATTTCTCCAGCCCACATTGTAAGCCCCTGCAATTTGTCAGATTCCTAAAGCAAATAGAGCCCAGTCCATGATGATTATTACGAAAACTCATAATTTTTAGTGTCAATTTCAAGGGGTTATATCCTGGTATGGCTGTTCAAGTTGAGGTGTGTCCACCCTTGACCCATGTATGATGGGCCCAATCTTGCTCTGCAATCCGAACAGCAGTTTCTGTGGTAAAAGACAGGTAAGATCCTTCCCAAGAGGGTTCCAACTTGCTTCCCTTCCAAATCTTGATTAGAACAAACATAGCCTTCTGGTCAATGGTGCTGAAGCAGAAACTCAAGAAGGCCTTGTGTCAGGACGTCTTCTAACCTGAGAGAGTTAAAGTAGAATAGATACCCAGTACTTTGTTCTTAAGAAGTTGATCTCTAGTTTCCATTGTAGTAAGATCTTGAGGCATTCCAGGCCTATTGGAATCACCAACTCTAGGTAAAAACAAACAAACAAACAAAAAACTTTTTCTAAAATTCAAATCCTAGGAAGTTTGTCAAACTTGATTTTACCAAAAGATTATATATAACTAATTGGGTTTCTGCTATCAGTCTTCCTGAGTGCTTTGGCATAAGCTATTTAGCCTCTGTTTAGGGAAGCAAAATGCAAATCACTGATTTTTAAGTGTCCATGGTGTAGGGAACACAGAGTTTTCTAGATGGCTGCAAATTGCTGTTTAAATATCTCAGTTTCCCTGTTCTGCTTGTCCTGGCTTACTGGCCTGTATCATTTAATTAATTTCCTTTTAACATTTCTCTTTTCCTTCTTATCACATCCACAACTTTACAAATTTCACAC
Source organism: Lasiurus borealis (assembly GCA_004026805.1). Classification (NCBI taxonomy): domain Eukaryota; kingdom Metazoa; phylum Chordata; class Mammalia; order Chiroptera; family Vespertilionidae; genus Lasiurus; species Lasiurus borealis. The sequence goes on from PVJN01011039.1 coordinate 23,329, forward strand.
TTTTAAATTAGCCTTCAAACCTTTCTATGTCCTTCAAAAATGCATAACCATGCCTCAGTCCTTCCATTAATTATAATTCTTAACTCTTAGAAACCTTAATTTTTTAATGATTACCAAAAAGTAAAATAGTCAGCATTTTTTTAGATTAACATTTATGAACACACTTTAAACACACTCTTACTTTCAAGAAAATATACCTTCAACAAAGTACCTTCTGTGATAAAAACTAAGAGCAGGCAAATTAAAACTTGTCTAGCAGTTAATGTTTCTGGATTTTTGTTTGGGGTTTTGTTTTTGTTTTTGTTTTTTTTTGGTTTTTTTTTTTTGTGTGTGTGTGTGTTTTTAATATTTAGATGTTTGCTATTTAACCCAGCAATGCTCCAAAGACTTTAAGTTAATTAAGAAAATTATTATAGGAGCAGGCTTGGATTTACACTTCTATATTCTTCTTTAGAGATAATATCTAAGGTTACTAGTTCGGTTACTGTTTCTGGTCCTCCAGGCCAGCCCTTCCCTAGGCCACTTGTTCTACAATTGTAAACATCATGTTAGTTTTGTTTTTGCCTTTCTTATGTACATAGATATTCTGAGCTTATTTTAACAGCTTTTCTGCACTTCCATCCTTCCTGTTCTCTACCTTTGCTGTTTTCTTGAAATATTAGGCCAACTTTTGATGACAAAATGTAATTTTTTAAAATATATTTTTTACAGAGAGGAAGGGAGAGGGATAGAGAGTTAGAAACATCGATGAGAGAGAGAGATTGATCAGCTGCCTCCTGCACACTCCCTATTGGGGATGTGCCCACAACCAGGATACATGCCCTTGACCGGAATCGAACCTGGGACCTTTCAGTCCGCAGGCCGACGCTCTATCCACTGAGCCAAACTGGTTTTGGCCAAAATGTAATTTTTAATATTTCTTGGCTCAATAGGTCTTCAGGGTCTGGCCCAGAGTACTTTCTCATTTGATCTTTTAGTCTTTGGTAAAATTTTGAAAGCCCTTCTTCTTTGCTCTGCTAAATATTGAAGGCCTTATTTAGGTTTTGAGCCCCATGAGGCTCCAGGGTTTGAAAATCTTACATCTGCTAGAAGCACACCAGGGCCAGCTAAGTGCTCCCTTTCCCAGATAGTCATCACTCCCCCTTCGTTTAGTCTAGCTAGTCAGCTACATCTTCCAGCAGAGGTTTTAACTCTTTTTTTTTTCTCTCTCACTCCAGGTTTCTGATTGCACAGTGGCCTCATGGCTGTTGGAAACTTATCAAGATAGCTCTCCTCCTGAGAGGGAGGCTGGGGTTGTAAATCGCCATCTTGGCTGTTCCCTCAGATCACCCTGGTTGCATAGGGAGGGGAAGGCAGGACAAGGGTCTCATTGCCCTTGTTCCCTTTTAGGCTTCTCTGCGTTAACAGGGAGAAACAGGACTAGCCCCTTCCTCTAACAAAGAGCACAGTCGGTCTCCTCTTGAGTAACTGGACTTTCATTTTAACCAATAACCACGATTGCCCTTTCTGTTCTAAGAAAGGACATGCTAATCTGGCTAGGAGTCCCGGAACGCTGGCCACACTCACAAAGCACCAAGAAACGTTCTCATGCAAAAAGCAAAGGGTTTATTAGTACTGGCATGCCAGGACCCGCAATGTACTCTGAACACAGAGCAGAGGTTATGGGCCCCGAAGCAAGGTTTAAGCATAGGTTAAATACACTCCAGGGGATAGTGGCTTTTCATTATAAACCCGGGAAATTTCCGCCTTGGTGTCTGAGCAGGTAAGACAGCTAAGCCCCCTGACGCCCAAACATTGTTCTTAGCTTTTCACAAGTTCCTGGTATCAGTTCCCTAGGCTACAGATGGCTATCTGGCTTCTGTTACAACATTTCCTGGCATTTGGCTGACTTGTCCTGATTAACTTTTAACTAGCTTCAGGCCCTGCTGGTTTTTATGTTTTTACATTCCTTCAGTCCCTTTTCGGTTAATACCAATGCTGACAACTGGATGTTTAATGGAAGTGATTCTGGGTGGAGTTTTGCAAATTTCTCTGTCCTGTGGAGTTGGCAAGTATGCCTCCCATTCTGGCGCTTGGAAACCTTGGGGTTTTTCCTTTCCCTTCTTGCTTTGCTTCAGGTGGAGAAGATAATGGTATGTTAGGCTTGGAATTAGTTGGCTTTTGTTTTAAACTTCCCTGGCTTGCAACCTTTACAAATTTTCCACTTTTAAATTAATCTTAGAATCTTAAAATTTTAACTCAGCACAACAAAATCATAAATCAGAGAAGAGAAAATTAAAGTCCCTAAAAGTTAGCCAAAATTGTATCACAGACATACAGAAAGAAATCTCTAAGCTAAGAGTTTCTGGAAGGCCCACTCCCTGATAGAAAGAGCAAGATGATTGTGGGAACCTCCTTCCACGTCCCGCATGGTTCAGGGTTCCCGGGTCAGGGTTCGGGTTCTGAAGGAGGCCGCACGCAAACGAAATGAGAGACCAGAAAGCATTAATTTGGCGATATTGGGGGGCCAGGCGGGAGCCTTCCTCTAGTGGAAAGGACTGCCATTTGCTCTGGCATTTTTCTCCCTTTTATTAAGGCTTTGGGACACACCCCTACCCTTTAGGCAGGAAATAACAGAAATTAACATGATACAAACAGATAGTTTCAACTAAACAATGGGTAATCAGCTCTGACCTTTCAGAGGAATTAAGGTTGGCCAGCTTTCTGGCCTCCTGTTTACATCCACCTGGTGAGAACAATATTTGGTCTCCGACAATTCCTAAGAATAAGGATTCTTGGAAGCTGCTTGGACTTTCCTGCAATCTCTGTCATGTGTTCAGCCTCACCACATACAACTGGGCTTCCCCTAAGCAGGATTTGCCCCATCTTGAAACAAATTAAAAAAATATATACAAAACAAAAAACAAAGAGACATAAGACATCAACAAACACTCTCACACAGGCATGCGCAACACTGAAAGTTTACATCAAGAGCAATATCTCTGCCCCTGGTTCGGGAACTTGCCTCCTCAGAACTTCAGCATTCTCCCAATGGACTATTTTTGGGGAATGTATTCCCTAGGCCTAGAATTTCTATTTCCCAACCTCGGCAGGTCCCTGTGACTATGCATTCAACCCCCCATGTTGGAGGTTTCTCATGCTCCCCGAGATCTGCTTCATCCTCCTCTGGCCACTTCCCTTGCAGGAAAATGGAAACACAGATCAGAACTCTGCACTTGCTTTATGTCCAAGACACATCCTAGTCACTTATGCCGAACTCTGAGGACACCCAATTACCAAAGTAGTACTCAGTCCATTTCTCATCTTGGCTTATGCACGAAGTCACCTGATTACCGCAGGTCTTGCTTAGGCCTTTCCTGTGTTACTGGTTGACTCTCAATCCTGAGCTTGTAGTCTGCCCATGGGTAATGGCTGTCCCTCCTCATTGAGACCACCACAACTTGGCAGTAGGGTGCAGCTTCTGAGGAGAGGAATCCAATATCCTTGTGACAGATGGTATCCTGGACATGCTCCAAAATTGTTAGAAATCAGGTGAGGCCCCCAAGTCAAAGGTCCTGGCAGAACACAAAACATACTCAGGAGCCAGGCATCAAGGCAAACATCTTTAATTCTACATAGAAGGGTGAGCACACATGGAATGGAAGTGGGCACACACTGAGCAGTTGGGCTGCTCAGGTTTATAATCCCTGAAGCACGTGACCTATCCCTTACTCTTGATTGGAGCTCAGATCCACAATCTTTCTCAATTGGCTAATTCAAAGGGAGGAGTTGACCTTTGTTGCTTCAAGATGGTGGCCTCCAGGGAAGCTGCAAGCCATGTGGCCCACATTGTGGCTGCCAAATCATGCAGTCCAAAATGACAGCTGTCTAAACTGCTCTATGACAGAAAAGATGATTTGTTTATTCTCACAAAAAGAATAGGGGAAAAAAGAAACAGGAGCAAAATCCAAACAAATACATTCCCCCCAAAATGCTCCCATGTTATCAATGAATACTGTCATCCAAGGTAGACAAGGCCCATATCTTTAGGGAGTATGCAGGACATGGCAAGGGATGGAACTATGACTTGTCAGAGCCTGGGGAGAATGAGAAAAAAACAGGTAATATTACAGACAATGAGAGCAGAACTACATGCATCCTGAAAAAATAGACACTTTAAAAAGCAGTATGAAATCGCAATGGCTTTGTAGTCTCAATAAATGTTTCTCTAAACATAAAACTGCTTAAAAACTAAAGTATATTACTTTACAAAACTATTTCTGAACTATTCACCAAAAATGCATAATGGAAGCTTTTGAAGAAAAAAAAATCAAATGTAAAGAAACTCTCATTGCATGAAAAACAAATAAATAAATAAAATAAAGAGAGATTCTTAGATCTCTGATTTTTAACTTTACCCCAGAAGGAATGGCCAACAAATTTTAGGAAAGAAGCACATGGTATATAGCTGAATAAGGGTGCTGAGGGATGTAGAATTATCATCATTTATAGAGAATATAGTTATTTGCTGGGAAAGGGCAATGAGATCAACAGAAAAACTAGTTTTAAGAGAAATCATTCTGATCGATGGCTGAGTATAAAATTAGTTTCCATAAATCACAGTCTTCATAGAGGCAAACAATAAATTAAGAAGCTAGTGGGCTGAGATCGGTTTGGCTCGGTGGATAGAACGTCAGCCTGTGGATTGAAAGGTCCCAGGTTCAATTCCGGTCGGGAGCATGTACCTTGGTTGCAGGCACAACTCCAATAAGGGGCATGCAGGAAGCGGCTGATCAATGTCTCTCTCTCATCTCTCATCGATGTTTCTGACTTTCTATCCCTCTCACTTCCTCTCTGTAAAAAATCAATAAAATATATTTTTTTAAAAAAAGAAGAAAATGTCACTTATAATGTTACCAAAATGGTGAAATACCTAGAAATGAATTTAAGAGATATGTGAGCTCTGGATAAAATAATAACTTGTCAATGTTACCAAAGGACACGGGAGACGGAAAGCATGGGTGTTTGAGCCAGTTCCAGGCTCCAAGGACAGGAAGAAACAGAAAACAGTAAAAAGCTAAGAAATGAATGTTGGATGGACGCTTTTTCATATGCTGGCTCTCTGGGGCCACATTGCCCACACTGCCCAGGTCAGGCCAGTGCGAGGACCAGGCCAGACAGCCACAGTTTCTGGGGAAGGAAGGAGGAGGGGCAGCCCTCCCCTCCAGAGCCTGTCCAGAGGCCTCTAAATCCCCTCTTTGGCAGCTCTATTTCATTTTAACAAACAGCATTTCCAGGAACACAAAGTGCTCACTATTGAAATCCCTGTTGTATTGTGAACCAACAGCCAAACGTATGAGAGTTTTATCTCCATAAAGGCTGGTGATTATGTTCTATCAGGTGGTGAGACAGGAGTCAAATGAAAACCTATGCCCAGAGATTTGCACGATTCTAAGCACCCGGTTTCTCCCTTCTCTGTGTGTGTAAGGGTGGGGGAGTGAGGGGGAACGGGGAGGATGAAGGACAGGGTGACTGTAAGGATTTCCTTCCATGAATCACAGAGAAGTATCATTGTCGGCATTGCCTATGTCAGAATTGAGGTAATGTTGCCCTCAGTGGACAGACTGTCAGCCTGTGGAGAAAAGGGTCCCAGGTTCAATTCCTGTCAAGGGCACATATCTTGCTTGCAGGCCTCTCCACCTGGGCCCGGGTTCTGGTTGGGGCATGTGCAGGAGGCAACCAATCGATGTGTTTCCCTTACATTGACGTTTCTCTCTCTTTCCCTCTTTTCCACTCTCTCTAAAAACTAATGGGAAAATATCTTTAGGGGAGGATTAATGCAACAACAACAGAAAAAGAACTGAGTCCATGTTGAGCCTGAGACAAGGTCCTCAGGCAGGCAGCAGACATGGGAGGGGTCTCAGGAAGAAGTCCCACTCTCCCTGTCACAGGGGAGGGATGAAAGTCCATTATGGATGTCACTGAGCTGGTTACCAATGGCAACTGACACCAAGTCCCAGCCAAGGTCCCAGGATGAGGTGTGTGGGCCAGGGCTGGTGGGCCCTTGGGTGGTCTGGAGCTGCCACGTTTATCAGTCAGTGTTGACCCTCCTGGCTGAGGTGCTGTCCCTACAGGCTGTCAGCATGGGGATATGGTGAGCTCCAAAAGCTCCAGCAAATGTCAAGGGACACAGCAGATGCTGGAGGCACAGGTGTTAGTGAGGTGAGAACATCCTGCAGTGGCCAGGCCACTGGTGGGCCGAGTGGGTGAGATGCAGGACAGCATGTCTGCTCTGGGGTTGGAAACAGAGAGGGAGCCTTAGCTCCAGGAAAACTGACTGCACACATCACACCCAGCCACCTGCCACCTGCTTCACCCACTAGTCTAAGGATGGCTGGGGTCATAGGAAGATGGCTGTAGAGTTACTGGGCAGCATCCCAGGGACCACATAACCAGACAACCAAGGGGTCCTGGCTTCCTGTCACTACCAGAGAAAATTTAGCAAAGACAGACTTGAATCACTATGAGCAATTATTCCAATCTTGCCAGCAGCATGGAAGAGCAGCAGGTCACCCACAAACATCTGCTCTGCACTACCCCATAAGCCAACTACTTATATTGGGTAGGAGGACTAGGATTACATGGGGAAGTAGGAGGGTGGAGTGAGACTCCATTGTTTGGGCAACAAGGTTGTTAATCTTTCCATGATGATAGGCAGTTCTTGAATGAGAATAGTTCCAAGGTTGACTCCCAGGTCCTGAGGGCTACAACTCCCAGGCAGGTCAGCAGAATGTTCTTTCTTTAACCAGGACAAGGCAATCATGGTTAGCTGAGATTAACATTTCTCGAAAACAAAGCCAGTCCCCAATATTCTATTCTTGCACGTAACAACCAGGCTCCAGTGACTTATGGAACTAGGATCCAAACCCCTAGTATCTGAGGATGCATTAGAAAAGTGTGGACAAAAGGAGCCACATGCTAACCTGACAAGCTCAGGAAAGGCCTGTATGGCAGTCTTGCAAACTCAGAGACCTACAGTAACCACAAGGGATGATCTGAAATTAAACTTTAACTAAAAACAGTTATGATGGGTAATTATATCTACACTGACAAGGTCAACCTTTACCTTACTTAACTGAGCCTAACTGTCCTTTTTCATCCTTCCTATATAATAGAAGCCTAATATACTAAGTGTCTGGTCAACCGGTCAGCTGGTCAACCAATCAAAGCATAATATGCTAATGATATGCTAAGGCTGCTCAACTGCTTGCTAAGATGTGCACTGACCTCCAGGGTGCAGATGCTACAACCAGTAGCTTGCTGCTGGGGTCCTGCTGATCTGGATTGAGGGAGATGGGCTGGGTACGCTCTGGAGCTCTCCTGTAGTTCCTCCCTGACTGGTCAACCTCCTATGTCTCTCACCAGCCCCAATCATGCACTGGTGGAGTCCCTCAGCCTGGCTTGCACTCTCTCACAATCCAGGACCCCTCAGGGGATGTTGGAGAGCCAGTTTTAGCCCTATTCTGCAAGCCTGTCTAAGGAACCCCACTAGTGCACAAATTCATGCATTGGGCCTCTAGTCTATAATAACATACCCTTGAAATGTCTGAATAACTTGTAACTTTCCTTTTTCTGGACCCCTTGGGGTGCAACATAATGTACCTGGGTGCCAGGACAGATATCATAAATTCCTTCATTGTTATCATGTTCATTGTTCCTGCACCCACCTAAGTATGTGTCTATCATTTTACTTTTTATCCAATCCCAAGGGTTTCCTTGCTTTTCTTTATCCCACCTCTCTGATCTATCACCATGGATTTCAGGTAACCCTCCTACATGCCTTCCTTTGATTACAATCTGTATACATAAAAGCCTAAGTGACTGGCCAGTAGCTATGATGCACACTGATGCTCAGTGCAGGAGCTGTCAAGTGACAGCAACTTTGCAGAGTGCCCTCTCCACTATGAGACCCCTCGGGGGATGTTGGACTGCTGGTTTTGGCCTGATCCCCTCAGGCCAGGCAGAGAGACCCCACCTGCCCAAGGGACACCACTCACTCAGCACTGCCCCAGGTGTAGCTGGCCAGGGACTGTGGGAGGTTGGCTCCAGGGCATGTCCACCCTATCTTGCCCAGTCCCACCCTACCAGCCACCTTCTAATTAATTTCCTTTCAATTTGCATGAATCCATGCAACAGGCCTCTAGTGTGTAAATACAGATGTAACTTGCCATTCTCCGGAGATTCTGCTTCCCAGCAATTGCCAACAGTTTGGCTCAAGTAAACTCACAAAAATTCTTTACAGGTTTGAATATTTTTATGTTAACAAAAGACGTATGTTTCTGAGAGTCACCAGAGAACAGACCCAAAATAAAATAATTTGATGTAGGAGCTTCCACTGAAGAGAATGAAACCGAAAATGGACATGAGTCTCTCCCTCCGCACCCCAAGTGGGCAGTCTTAGTCTCAGTTGCGAGGTCCCTCCAGGTGAGTGCTCACCACCAGAGGCAGAGACTGTGCCCATGCCCACTGTTCGCCCACATTCCCCCTTGGCCCTCCTTGCAAGGTCAGATGGCTATGCCCTGAGTCCCACCCCCAGCTAACCTGTCCTCCGGCTCCTGCTGCAGAGAGTTCCAGTGTTCCCCGGTTTCCCAGGTGGCAGCTGTGATATGGGTGCATGCTCCTGCACACGCAGATTTCCAGGCACAGCTCTCACTCTCAGCCCCTACCTTCTCCTTTCCAGAGGCTCTTGCTGTTGCCAGTCCTCCTGGGAAACAGCCCCTCAGCTTTTCCCACACCTCGAGTTTCCATGTCTCACTTTGAGTTAATTACCACTCATTCTCCCACTTTTAATGTTCCAAACTAACATCCCCTTTCTCATCTCCTCTTCCTTTTTCCTTCTGGCTTTAACCTGATGTGGGAGTTTTGCACTGGAGCATGCAGTATTCTCCAAGACAGGATGGCTTCCCTGGATTATTTGTTCGTTGAAGAATGAATCCACAGATGGCAGGTGGAACTCCAAAGGTGGAGATTTATTGAAGAACAAGTACACACTCGTGTGTGAGGAGGGGGGAGAATCCCACTGAGTTCTTTTTTTCCATTTACAAAGGCTGCAGACCTTTGTGCCGATATCGCCTTCTGATTTGGTCACTGCAGCAACTTCTGAGCTCAAAGGTCAAACCTCACAGGGGACTTGTGAGGCCCTTCTCCCCTCATCCTCCTCCTATTCCCGCTGGGCTTTCTTCCTCCTTTATTTTGTAAATATAGACATTTGGCTGCTCCCAGTTCCTTTATCTCATGGAAATATAACTTCTGCCTTTCCCTTGTCTTATGGAAATGTACCCCTCTGCAATGTGTTTGTTTTTTTTCATGGACCCCCAATTCAAAAAATTCTCAAAACCTGCCTATTTCACCCCTAAAATTTTCTATTTCAAGCCCTTTCTAACATACTTCTAGTGACATTTTAGTGTGATTTCTAACAAGAGTGCATTAAATGCAGGCATTCAGTCATGGTTAAGCCTGTAGTCCAAATATAATTACTCTTCAACTATGTGGTGGGGATTTTAAAGATTAAATACAGCCTGGACTGTCCTTGACAGGGCTTTCTAATTAAACACATAAATCTGAAATGAACGCCAGGTCAGAGAGTGTTCAAAGTACCCTGACCCCCAACCAAGGAGATAGTGGTACTCGCTGATCCTGGGAAACCGCCCAGCCCTACACCATCCTGGCACCTCATGAACAGGTGTCTGAACGTGTGCACTGCCAGAGGATCGTCTGTTTTCTGTGTCTGCAGTCATGTGGGGAGAAACCCTACCTGGAATGAGCCCTGCCCTGAAACAGAGCGATTTCCAACCTAATATTTCACCTGTTTCAGTGAAGCACAGTCCTCCCCAGACAGGGAGGCTGGTGGCACAGGCACCTGAGGGAACCGCCTCCAGGATGATCCTCGGCTCCTAGTGAGAGCTGACCGCAGCTGCACCAGTCGACCCAGCACCTGACACAGACAGGAACTGAAAAACTGCAGCATGAGAAGGAACCCAACCCAAGAAAGCAGAGGAGTGTGGAGCCCCTGTTCACTTGCCTGCCTGCACCTCATTGGATGTTGGAAGTCTCAGGCTTAGGATCCATCATGTAGCATTTGCTTCTGAGCAGCCCTTCACCCGGTCCTGTGCTATCATCGATCTGTGGCTCCTGACCCATGGGCTGCTGACTCATGGACTCCTGATTCATGGGCTCCTGATCTGTGGGCTCCTGATTCGTGGCTCCACAGCAACTGTCTAAAAGGAAAGAACCCCAGAGGACTGCAGGTGACAGGGCCCTGTCTGTGCTCTCCACTTAGCCACCAGCCATCTCCTAGGAACAGAGCTAAACCCACCATGAGGTGTCCATGGGCTCCCTCCCCAGCCCGAGCACATGCTCTACTTGGAACCTAGCAACCAGGAGGTCACAGTTCCATTCCTGCTCAGGGCATATTCCCGGGTTGTGGGCTCAGTCCCCAGTATGCATGCAGGAGGCAGCCAGTCCATGGTTCTCTCTCTACTTAGATAAAGACAAACAAACCACTTTATTTTTTAAAATATATTTTTATTGATTTCAGAGAGAAAAGGAGAGGGAGAGAGAGAGATTGAAACATCATTGATGAGAGAAAATCATGGATCGGCTGCCTCCTGTATACCCCACACCGGGGATTGAGCTCACCCCACCCCACCCTATTCCGGGCCTGTGCCCTGACCAGGAATCAAACTGTAACCTCCTGGTTCCTAGGTTGGTGTTCAACCCCTGAGGCACGCTGGCCGGGCCATTTCACTTTGTAGGAAAACAATGGGAAGACAGAGAATTTGTAAAGTGTGTTTAATGGTAGCACACTCTGACTCTGCCTTGTCTACCTCCAAAGCTTTCCCTTCAGTCAGGGTGAAACAACACAAATGTAAAAGATGGGGAGGGGCTATTGCAGTGGTCAGCAAAGTCATTAGCCAACAAAGCCAAATGTCAACAGGACAATGATTGAAATTTCTTTTGAGAACCAAAAACCAACTTCTGCGCATGAACCATGAAGTTTCAATCGCACTGTACATGTGCACCCACATGTGGTATTTTGTGGAAGAGCCACACTCAAGGGGCCAAAGAGCTGCATGTGTCTTGAGAGCTGCAGTTGGCCGACCACTGTGCTATTGCATAGAGCAAACATGCTGGGCCTTTGCCATAACCCCCTGCACACCAGAGTGAGTGAGTGTGTGCATGATGGCAGGTGGAGGGGTGAGGTAGGAAGGGGTGCTGGCAAGGTCAGAAGGTGGCTGCAAATGTCTAGCCAGGGACAGTCTGCTTTCCTTCCATTTGAAGTCAGCTTGTGTCCCTGAACTCAGCAGGTGGGAGACCAGACCGTGGCCACAGCGAGTCCAGTGAGCAACCTTTGCCTAATCCCTTTTCTTTTCATCACTGCCTGTTTGCCACGTGGCCAACCCCATGAGCACAGGACCAAGAAATCAACCATGACATCCAGGCCAGGAAGAGAGCCATTCAAGACTTGTGGGTACTAATCAGATTTTTGAACAATTAAAGCACATAAAACCCAAAGCTACCGTGGGCCAAACACACAAAGTGTAAGTGGATATGGCCACACACACACACACACACACACACAAAAAGCTTCAATTTTCATAGAAACTATTTTTTCTTGAAAATTCACTTACCAAACACTGAATCACTGCACAAATTAATAAGCGTAATGCAAATAAACCTATTTTTCTTGTTCTCCAAAAGCAAAGTATTTCCTATTGTGCACACCAAACAAGTCAATCCATTGGCTGCTAAAATATTCACTGCTGGTATTAGTGGAGAGAAATGGTGTGCCTGTGTCTAAGGAGTGTAAGGGAAATGAATGCAACACAATGATAGTCATCAGCCATTAGCATATGTTGTAATTTATTATTAATAAACTAGAGGCCCAGCACACAAAGTCATGCGCAGATACAGTTCCTAGGCCTAGTTTGCCATCAGGGCCATATTGCCACCACTCACCCTGGTTCCCCATTTGCCATCAGGCAATGGGAGCCTGATGGCCAGGAGAGGAACTGAGAGGTCAGCCATTGCTCTCCACTCACCGGTCCCATCCCAGTTCCCATTCGCCATAGGTTATTGGAGCCTACGGGCCAGGGAAAGAGAGTGAGTAATGGTCAGTGCACCTCATAGTGACTGGTTGTTCTGCCATCATGGTCACTGGGCTTTTATTACATAGGATTATGTATAACAGGACATGGTAAAAATTAAGTTACAAACTTTTTATTAAAACATTTCTTACATACTGTTACATTGGCTGGGCCGCAAAAATACTCTTGTGGGCTGCATGTGGCTCCTGGGCCACGAGTTTGATATGCTTGAATTAAGGTATTTTCCCATCAACAGGTTCAAGTCTCTGAAAGTTATCCTTACTCTCAGGTGATTGTGCTGGTGTCACTCTCCCAGCAATTGAACCTTGCGAAATGTGGATGAAGCATGATGTTCATTTCTCCCTCCACTTTGCAGTAGGAGAAAACCCAGCTTAGTTACAAGGTATACTTGGTGTGGACCGGTGAGGGAAATGCTGAAGGTCAAGAGCATGCAACAGCATCTCCACATGGCTGTCATCCTGAGTCTCTGAGCCACTTTGTGTGAAATGTGTCAGCCCCAAAGTGTCCAGAATTAATATTTCTTTCCTCTTCTTCCTCAAGCCTGTGCTGGGCCAATTGGATGGCATCCATACCGGATCCAAATGTATCTTCCTGCTCCCTTCCTCTCTCCCAGTTCTACACTCCCACCACCCCTAAAAGCTTCCCCCATCATCCATCCTGACAGACAGAAACCTTCCTCCATCTGCCTGGAGGCAGTGTTTTGTCTCTAAGCCATACCATGTGCCCAGGGCAGTGTCTGGGTGGGAGGCAGAGGCCAGGTTTTCTGCTTATCCCATCAGCAGTCTGAGGACAGTGATCAATCCTAAAGACAACACCCAGGGGACATGAGTGCAACCAGGACAAGGGTCGGGCCTGGAGAGGCCAGGGACCTCAGGGGAGACCAGCATCACTGCACACACTGTTGACATGGCAACTGCAGCAGGGTGCGGCGGTTTCATATGTTACCAAGTGTCCCAGTGTGGACACTTAGTGCTGATGGGGTTGGAGGCTTCACAAAAATTGTGAAAGATTGCCTTGGCTAGTGTAGCTCAGTGGATAAAGCATGGCCTGCAGACTGAAGGGTCCCGGGTTCAATTCCAGCAGGAGGCAGCTGATTAAAGCTTCCATCATTGAAGCTTCCATCTGTCCATCCCTCTCCCTTTCTCTCTGAAATCAATAAAAATGTAAGAAAATGGTAAAAGATAACATTCCACTGCTCTCCCCACAGGAAGAACTAGGCTGGCTCCAGCTGTCCAGACCAGCGCATCCTCCACGGATTCTGTGCAGGACTGGCCACCTCTGGGCAGAGGCCATGCTGACGCCTTTTGGGAGCTTTGGAGTGAAAATGCTTGTGAGGTGGGTCCACAGCTTCCACGCCATCAGGCACATAAGGGACACTGCAGGGGTCAGAGAGAAGGGCAACAGGAGAGGCAGAAAAGAAGGATGTAGGAAGGAAGAAAAGTGGAGGAAGGGATAAAAGTGGCAAGAAAAGCCCAACCAAAGGGGTGAATAACACAGGTGTGCGGGGGGAGGAAAAAAGGGAGGACATGAGCATTTCCTTTTGCTGACCCCTAGCAGCCTGGCATGCACCCATTGCCTTTCCACTTCCATAGGAGAGAGCCCAAGGTCTGCTAGAGAGAACCCGTGCTTGGGGGTTATGGCCTCTGGGATGCATGTCCTCTCATCTCTGAGCCCTGGGGGCCCACCTGTCTCTTAGTTGTGCTCTCTGCCTCCTCCCATTCCCTCCAACATGCTCCATACTCTGTCTCTTCCCAACCAGCCTTTTCTTACAACAGAAACTTAGTAAGGAACCTGAACCATGCTGGGAGCTTGTGATGCTCCCTCTCCAGCTAGTCCTCACCCACACGGTGGCGGGCCCATGGTGGGACCCTGAGTGTTCCATGGTCTCCTCCTTCCATGTCCTTATGGAGGTTAGAGGTCGGAGGTCAGGCAGGACAGGGAGGCTCCGGGCTGTTAGGGATCATTGTCTCCGAGAGTCATGAGGAGACGAGGTGTTTCTACCTAACAGGGAACAGAGGAGATGTAACTGAGGAGGCCCCTGAGCTGAACCTAAGCATACATTAGTCGTGAGGCACAGAAAGCAAGGCTCCCACTCTGAGCATGAGTTACCCCCTTTTGGCAGAAAATGAACAAAACCCAGCCCAGAGCCACAGCTTGCTGCCTGTGTGGGGAGACGTGTCTGAGAGAGTGACAGAGGAGAGATGTCCTAAATGCCAATGTGGCCTCAGAGCCAATACGCACAGGGAATGGGCCTGGAGTATCTCCGGATGCTCTCTGCTTGAGGCCTGAAATCCATGAAGAGCAGAGAGCCCAAACGAGACCCCAGCAGATGGAGTCACAAGGTGGACGGTGGTGGACACTATCAATGGGCTGACCCTCTGCATTTCTGAGCACCCTCATCGTCCGAGGGAGGTGGGGGAAGGGGGGACAGGTACCCTTTCCTGCCTCCAGCCCTCTCTGGTTCAGCTATGGTGTGAGGAGGGCCAGCAGCACTAGTAGCCTCGGCCTTGGAGGTCCATCCCCATGCATCCTGAGTGAACGGGTGTGAGCACCCCACCTTCCCTGCCCCCAGGCTGGGATGATGCCAGCGACACAGAGCTTCGGTGTCCCTGGGATGCGCTCCCAGGGACATGTGTCCTCCTGCATCTTCTTCAAAGTTGTTACCTGTCATTGCAGGGATATATGACACAAGCTCAGGGAACATCTTGTTCTTGCCTCTTTCTACTTAGAGCAGCCCCATCCTCCTTCTTCAGAGGGCACCCGTCTTTCCTCCCCTCTTCCAGTCCACAGTCCAATCTCTTACCAGGACTCCTAATAAAATCAGCCCCCTGAACCCCCTAATCCAAGGTGCTCTGTCTACCCAAGATGCTTACTGCAAAGACCTTTCCTGTGACATTTGGGGGTGCTAGTTAGTGACCAAAGCTGCCTTCCACATCTGACTGCTTCATTCACATCCGTGCTTGTCTCAGAATGCGCCTCTGACACAGGGGGGCTGCAATCTTTTATCGGTTACACGGCCACCCAGTCTCTGCCTGGATTCCACAGCAAAACATGGATTGGCTGCCTCCTGTATGCCCCACACTGGGGATCAAGCCTGCAACTTACACATGTGCCCTGACAGGGAGTCTAACCATGACCCCCTGGTTCATAGGTCAACACTTCACCACTGGGCCATGCCAGCCAGCTGTCTGGTTCTCCTGGGGACCATCCTGGTGGTGCTTTTCCAATCCCATCGCCCAGGGTGATACTTTAGGTGTGAAGGCCTCTCAACCCTCAGCCAGGCTGTAGGTATTTAGGGCCTGGCTGGCTTCCCCAGCTGCCCCGTATCCGAGCACTCTGGACGAGTTCAATTCTATAAGTGCACCGACCCAGTCCTTCCTGCCTTAGATATTTTGGTCCTTCTGCCCCAAAACAAAACCCTCCCATTCCTTGCTCAGTGAAGCCCTGCTGGTCCTCACGGTCTAATTGTAAATCTGCCCCACAAGGTTCTTCCATGATGTGCCATCAGAATTGAGTCTCCCAACTCTAGCAGCGCATAGCACCTTATATTTTACCCTTATGTCTTATTACAAGTATGTGTGTATCTGATTAGTTCTTGGCATCTGCTAACTTGGGAGCCACTAAGCTCACAAGTCAAGGATCACACATGATAAGTTCAACACAGTGCCTCCTGCCATGTCTGGACCTTGGAAGTAATCAACACACATGTGGCATATTCTATCTAATAAAAGAGTAATATGCAAATTAACCATCACTCCAACACACAAGATGGCTGCCCCCATGTGGTCAAAGATGGCCACCACAAGATGGCCAGCAGCGGAGGGCAGTTGGGAGGGACCAGGACTGCAAGGAAGGGCAGTTGGGGGTGACCAAAGGAGGGCAGTTAGAGGTGAAAAGGGGAGTGGTTAGGGGGTGACCAGGCTGGCAGGCAGAATTGGTTAGGGGCAATCAGAAAAGCAGGCAGGTGAGCAGTTGGGAGCCAGCAGTCCTGGATTGTTTAGGCCTGATCCTCGAGGAATCCCAGATTGGAGAGGGTGCAGGCTGGGCTGAGGGACACACCCCCGTGCACAAATGTTGTGCACCAGACCTCTAGTCCTATATAATAAAAGCCTAATATGCAAATCAACCAAACACTGACCACCAGGGGACAGATGCTCAACACAAGGATTTGCTCCAGCCCACAGGCTCCAGGCCAGCTGAAGAGGGTGCCAGCAGGGGCCCCCTGGTCACTCCACTGGTAGCCCCATCCCGGCGGCAACAGCACAGGATAGAGCAAGCAAGCAGGCGGTGCCAGGCCAGACAAGGCAGGTGACAGCAGCCCTCCCCCCCCCGATTGCCCCACAGGTTGCCCTACAGATCGGCCCTGTTTGCTGACCAGGCCTAGGGACCCTCCTCATGCAACAATTTTGTGCACTGGGGCTCTAATAAATGGATAAAGAAGTAGCGATTGGATGGGACATTAAAAGTCACCTCAGACTTGTGATGCATCCTTTGGGCTAGAGGTCTCCTGTAGAGGAGGAAAGGGAGGGAGCAGCTTTTGTATTTTTTAATTTAATAAATCTTTATTGTTCAGATTATTACAATTGTCCTTCTATTTTATGTTTTTGTCAGAACTGTGGTACAGAAACTTTTTTAATGCCATGAATAAAATATTTAAATTCTACAAATAAGCTTTTTTCCTCAGCTTTATTCTACAGCTGTAAATATTTAGTGGTGTATTCACTCATATTTATATTTTGCAGCACAAACTCATTTCTCTTCTCTGTAAACAGATAAGTGGTGTGGAGACTATGTGAATAGGTGGCACTCGTGCTCTTCGTTTCTAAAACTGAGCAAAGTGTAGGCCTCCATGAAGGCCATCTGTGTTCCTTTTGTTTCTCCCAGTTTTTGTCCTTGCCTCTGTTTTCTTTTCTCTGTGTTGATTTTTCTCTGGATTGCCTTTCTTTTCTGGATAGAGGTAAGAAATAAGAAGCTATCATTATTTGTATATAACTTGTACAATACAAATCGAGAAATTATTTTTTTATGATTTTTCTCCTCTTTTTTTTTCTTCTTTCGTTTACAACAAATTTGGTACATTTGTGCTGTCGACATTTCTCATTCTTTCCCACTATCTGCCTCCAGTGTGCAGCTAATCTCTTTTCCACACTTTTCCCAGGACTCAGTCATTACTAAAGAATTTTCAACTAAATCAGAAATTCAGTTTATTTAGGACAAAGTCATTCATTGATTCATTCATGCACTCATTCATTCATTCAACAAATTCTCACTGAATACCTACTTTAAGCCAGTCTTTTAGGGCTCCAGCTGAGGATGGCATGAAGTCCCTATTTTTAAAAGATTCAGATGCTCAAGTTTGAGCTTAAAAAAAAGTATAAATCATCATATGTATATATAGTATATATGGGCTCTGGAGAAAACGAAAGTAGGATATGGGTTGCAATAGGCCCATGATAGAGGGATGGAATATATATGTAGATTGATTTTAGAGAGGAAAGAAGAGAGGGAGATAGAAACATCAATGATGAAAGAGAATCATTGGTCGGCTGCCTCCTGCATGCACCACACTGGGAATCAAGGCCACAACCCAGCATGTGCCCTGACTGGAAATCAAACCTTTATGTCCTGGTTCATGGGTCCACACTTAACCACTGAGCCATGCCAGCAAGGTGGGATGTCCTACTTTGAACAGAATGATAAGCGAAGACCTCAATGTTTCAAGGTGACTATATTTCTCTGAGAAACAGAAGCATGAATTGGCCAGAAATGCTTTAAGTAAAGTAACCAGATCACCCTCCTCATGTTGGCGGACCTCAGCCTTCTCTCCCTAGTTGTGTGGGAGTGTTTGTCAGGCTTAGATGTTTCACTTTGTCAAATCCTTTTTCTGCATCTATTTATATGATCAGATGATTTTTTTCCTCCTTTATTCTGATAGTGCTGCTAATTGCATAAATCATTTTCAAATGTTGAACCAGTATTGCATTCCTGTGATAAAACCACTTGGTTGTAACACATTCTTAAATTTTTAAATTTAATTTATTGGGGTGACATTCTATATAATAAAAACCTAAAATGCTAAGTGTCTGGTCAACTTGTTGGCCATTCAACCAATAAAAGCATAATATGCTAATGATATACTAACTGCTCATTATAACATGCACTGACCACCAGAGGGCAGATGCTCCAATTGGTAGGTTAGCTTGCTGCTGGGGTCTGGTTGATCAGGACTGAGCAAGATGGGCTGGAGATACCCTAGAGCTCTCTCTCGATCCTTCTCTGGCTGGCCAACCTCCAGCATCCCTCTTTGGCCCCATTTGTGCACCCGTGGGGTTCCTCGGCCTGGCCTGTGTCCTCTTGAATCTAGAGCCCCTCAGTGCCCCGGCCTGCAGGGCAAGTCAACAGGAACGGCGGGGCGACGCACCTAAGAGAATGAGAAACAGACAGGGACACGAAGAATGGAGGCAAGACAAATGGTGTTCTGATCAAGCCAGAGAAACAAACTCTGAAAAAATTATGAATAAAACTCAGCAAAGTTATTTAGAAGTGAAATGAAAATACTAGTTTGAAAAAAAAAAGGCACCAAATTTCTGACTATTAAAGACTTGGGTCATGTGACTTACAAATGGATGAAAATGATAAAAGAGCACACAATGATATTTGGATAAAATTAGATCCATTTAAAGTTGAGATTGTAGACTTGTTTTTATGCCAAAGCACAATGTGCCTGTGAGGCAGCTATCAGCTTACTGTCTAAATGCACCCTTCACTCTCTGCTCTTTGATGATGGATGTAGGCCCTTTGGGCACCTTTCCTGGTAGCCAGCAGTATGTCCAGGAATCATGACAGGGAGCTGGAAAACTGACAGAAGCAGAGGCTCTGTCTGCCTCAAGAACCCTGCTGTGGGACCTTCTTGTACCTGCTTACAGCCAAGATTGGCTGTGTGATTCCAGTCTGATCTATGGATTTGACCATTTTAGACTCTAATAAAAGTGGAGTAATGCATGTGTATCCTCCTGTGGCTGACTTGTTTCACATAGCATAATGTCCTCTAGGTCCACCCAAATTGTTTCACATGAGAGGATTTCTGTCCTTTTAAAAGCTGAATAAATTTCATCACGTGTAGACCGCATTCCCTATTCACCTGTCAATGGACATTTAGGTTGTTGCCACATCAAGGCTATTGTGAATAATGCTGCATGAACAGGCAAGTGCTAGCATCTCTTCAGGATTCTAATTCAGTTCTTTTAGATAAATACCTAATGGTATAATTTGTGGATTATATGGTAGTTTGGTTTTTAATTTTTAAGGAACCTCTATGTTTTCCATAGTGTCTGCATCATTTTGCATTCCCACCAGCAGTGTATAAGAGTTCCAATTTCTCCACATCCTGTCCAACACTTTAATACATATGTTAAATATATATTACATATATACATAATATATTATATTATATTAGCCATTCTATTAAGTGTGAAGTGGGATCTAATCCTGGGTTCTGATTTGTGCTTCCTGATGATTAGTGACATTGAGCATCTTTTCATGTACTGTACCTGTTGCCCATTTGTCTGTCTTCTTTGGGTCAAAGTCTGTTATGCTCCTAACCCATTTTTAAAAATAGAGTTATTAATTTTTGCTCTTGAGATATAGAAGCTCCTTTTATATTTTAGAAAATAACTTTATCAGATATATTCAGTAAAGTTGCAAGACACAAGATCAATATACAAAAATCAGTCTTCTTTCTACACACTAATAACAAACTACCTGAAAAGAAAAAACTATCCCATTTGCAATAGCATCAAAAAGAATAAAATTATTTAGGAATCAGTTTAATTAAAGAAATGAAAGGATTGCACTCTGAAAACCACAAAATATTGGAAAAAGAAATTAAAGAACACAATTGGAAATATTGACAAAATACTGATAAAAGAAACTAAAAAACAATTGGAAAGATACCCCACATTCATGGATTGGAAGAATTAATATTTTAACAATATGCAGCTCAAAGCTATGAAGAGAGTCAATGCAATCCCTAGCAAAATCCCAATGGCATTTTTTTACAGTAATAGAAAAAAAAATTCTAAAATTAAGCTGGAACCACAAAAGATACTGAATAGCCAAAAAGTCTTGGGAAACCAAAAACAACAAACTGTAGGTATCACAGTTCCTCATTTCCAAATAAATTATAAAGCCACAGTAATCCAATTGTATAACTGAAACCTATGTATTTTATTAACCAGCTAGAGGCCTGATGCATGAAATTTGTGCACTTAGGAGTACAGGGGTCCCTCAGCCCAGCCTGCACTCTTTTGCAGTCCAGGACCCCTCAGGGGATGTCTGAATGATGGCACAAGCCTGCTCCCCGGCTGTTGGACACCCTTAGCACTGCCCCAAAATTGGGAGAGGCTCCAACCACCACCACTGCACTCACCAGCCATGAGCCCAGCTTCTGGCTGAGCAACCACTCATCTACTCTTTGTCTCTGTGGATTTGTCTGTTGTAGACATTTCATGTAAATAAATTTATATAATGCTAGAGGCCTGGTGCATGAAATTTGTGCACGGGTAGGGTCCCTAGGCCTGGCTGGCGATCAGGGAAAATCTGTGGGGCAACCAGTGGAGCGGTTGAGGGCCCCCCTTCCATCACCCAACCAGCAGGTAACCCCCTGCAGGTGGGGGCAGCTCCTCCTGAGCATCTGCCCCCTGGTGGTCAGGGTGCATCATCCCGCTCTTTGGTCGATTTGCATATTAGGTTGTTATTATATAGGATGTAGTGTTTTGTGGACTGGCTTCTTTTACTTAGTATAATGTATTCAAGGTTTACCCATGTTGTAGCATATATCTGTATTTCATTTCTTTTTTCTTTTTTAAAAAAAAATATATGTTTATTGATTTTAGAGAGGAAAGGAGAGAAAGAGAAAAACAGAGAGTTAGAAACATTGATGAGAGAGAAACATCAATCAGGCGCCTCCAGCACCACCCCCAATGGGGATGTATCCGTAACCAAGGTACGTGCTCTTGACTGGAATTGGTAGATACTTGAGTTGGTTCCACAGCAGCTGTTATGCATGATGCTACTCTAAACATAAGTGTAACTGCATAGGTTTTTGTATAGACATAAGTTTTCAGTTCTCTTGGGTATTTATCTAGGAGTGGGAGTGTACTGACCACCAGGAGACAACTCCTGTGTTGAGCTTCTGCTCCTGGTGATCTGTGCATGTCATAGTGATTGGTCGTTCCACTATTCAGTGGATTTACATATTAGCCTTTTATTATTTAGGATGTTACCCCAAAAAATTCAATGAAAATTTAAAAAATAGTATGGTGCTGCTATAAAGACAGACATACAAACCAACGGACCAGACTAGAGACACCAAGAATACATTCACAGTGAGATGGTTAGCGGATCTTGGAAAGGGGCACCCAGACTAGGACATGGGACAGGGGTGTTATCTTTTACTAGATGATGCTGAGAAAGCAGGGCAGCCATATGCAAAAGGATGAAACTGGATCCTTACCTCACTCCAAAATACAAAAATTAACTCAGAAACCCTTGGCCAGCATGGTTCAGTGGTTGAGTACCTTAACTATGAACCAGAAGGTCATGGTTCTATTCCCGGTCAGAACACATGCCCGGGGTGCAGTCTTGATCCCCAGAAGGGAGAATGCAGGAGTCAGCTGATAAGTAATTTTCTCAGACCATTGATGTTTCTATTTCTCTCTCCCTCTCCTTTCCTCTCTGAAATCAATAACATATATTTTAAAAAGAGAGAGAGAATAGATAAAGGTCTGAAACTGCCAGCACTAGGAGCGAGTGGCTCTCCTGAGGCGATCAGTCTTCCCAGCCACTCCCATCCTTGTTCTCAGCCCATGTGCCTACAGACTGACCATGACCTGAGGGGACTGACCAAGGCCTTAGGGGACTGATCGACCTGCTAAGGGTGGAGGCATGCCCAGACTCAGCTCCATGGTTATAGCTCTATTGAGGGCCTAACACCAGCTGGAGAGACCAGCAGTGCTGGGCTCTGTCCCATGCAGGATCCCCAGCAACCTGCATGGAGGTGACTGAAGCTTCCTACCAGATGATGTATGCCTCATCCTCACACTTCCTGGGCGAAGATCCTCTTCTCTGTGTGGTCCTGCCCACAATTCCTGCCTGGCACCCCGGCTTCCCTGGCCAGACTAAGATGTTCCACAAACAGAGAGCTCTCTGGGCGAGGGTGCCCTTGGCAGAAGGGAGGCATGAGCCTGCCCAGCAATAGGCACTGTGAGAGACTCACGAGGCCCTCCAGGTCTGCCTCCCAGACATGTGGCCATTGCCTAACTCCCTGTCTCCGCACAGGTGAGGAGTAGAAGGATTTGTCAAAATGTTCCAAAAGTCAGAGAAGTGAAAAACATTAGAACCTGATGAGAAAGAGATCTAATAACACAATTTTAAAACTTATAATTTCTAGAAATGACTCTATGCTTGGGTAACCCCTATATGAACAAGTAAAACTGAACTAAAACAGGAATTCATTGGAATGAAGAAAGAACATTCTCCTCACAGTGTATTTTTCAGTTAATAGTAGCTATTTTGTTTTGTTTGGGTTGGTTCTTTCTTCCAGTTTTTTCTTTTTCTTCTTTTTTTTTGGTTTTGTTTCTTGTTTGGAAGGAATTAGATATCTGGGCACTGTTTTCACCTATAAAATGGTGTTTTAGGAAACTGATCCTTCAATCCCTAAGGTTTTTCTCAGACATTACAGTTTACAATGTTACTAGAGGCCTGGTGCACATTTGTGCACTGGGGCAGGGGAAGAATCCTTCAGCCTGGCCTGCACCCTCTTGCAGTCCTGAACCCCTTGGGGGATGTTCAAATGACCGCGTAGGCCACTCCCGCTGCTGCCACTGCACTCGCAAGCCGTGAGCCTGCATTGAACATTTGCCCCCTGGTTGTCAGTGTGTACATCATAGTGAGCAGTCATTTCACGGTTCAGTCAATTTGCATATTAGCCTTTTATTATATAGGATGAACAAGGATGCTGAGCATCATCTTAGGACATAGCCCTCCTCAATCCCTTCTCCCCTCCAACTGGCTCCTCTCAGGCCCCTTAAGGATTTCCCAGCTCACACACCACCACTGACACAACAAAACAACCACACCTGAGCCTTGCTTGGGCACTGCTTCCAGGGAGTCCACCCAACGTGGGACACAGCTTCCTTCCAGGGTAACTGGACATCTAACTTCATTAATATTTGACCTTACTCATCTGATGAGAACATCACCTCCATTTGTCAATGAAAAGAAGAAAGAAATAATAGAAACTACAAGGCATGAGAAATGTATGCTTCCAGGCAAGGAACTGCTTCTTCTCCTTTAAATGAAGATGCCTTTCCTCAACCTCTACATGTGCTTCAGGCCAACCCCCCTGCGCAGTGTGACTCACAACCTTCATGGCTCCCCACAGATAACCTGCCCTTATCACACTGAACGGACGCTGGTTTATACTTCTCGCCTGCGAATAAATAAACAAAGTCAGGCTGCTGCCAGATTCCTCAATCAAACTGGTCAAATTCATATTTCTGTGCATCTGTATAGGCTGCACAAGCCTGAGGTATTTGCTTAGAAAATATCATGAGAATAGAGCAACCATATGTGTGTCGGGGGGAAGGGGGAGAGCACACACTTGCTCACATGCATCCACTGGGGAGAAAAACCTCAGACATTTGTATTTAGACAAGAAATGCATGAGCAAATTCAATATTTTCATTGTTTCCCTCTGTTTCCAGCTTCTGAGTCAATGAGCAAGGAAAGCACCTGTCATTCAACAGGAAAGGTCTCAGGGACCTGAAAGTGAGGTGGAGCCCGACCTACAAAGACACACGCAGCAGGGATAGTGGACATCTGGGGGTCTGGGACCTGCTCCCTGTGGCTGCTCTGGTCTCCTCACTGGGGAGGATACCCTGGGATCAAAGGAAAATGGATGGAATTGCTGCCAGCACTGGGTGGAAACATGTGAACCTCACTCTGTGCATCTCACCCCCCATGAGCTTGTGCCCAGTCATGGACAGAACACCTGGGCCTGCATGGCACTGCAAGGGACACAAGGAACAGAGATGGTCACGGACCTCTGAGAAGGGACAGACTGCCTTCTCTGGGTTTCAGCTGTTCAACAGAGTCCCACACCCAGCAAAGCAGAGATTCGCCTGAATCACATCTTTTTATTTTTTTTTTTAATTTTAAGGAAAAAGAGATAGAAACATCAACGATGAGAGAATCACTGATTGGCTGCCTTCTTCATGCTCCCCACTAGGGATCCAGCCTGCAACTCAGGCAACTGCCTTGACAAGGTATCAAACCAAGACTTCCTGATTTATAGGCTGACGCTCACCACCCCAGCTGAGCTGAATCACACCTTTTAAAGCTCTTATTCTAAGAGGCATATAATTAAAATGTGCAACTTGGCCAGGAGGAGGGAGACTGAGTTTGGATGTTCTGTGTGTTATAGGAATCGTACCACATGTAGGATGCCCAAGAATCCAGCTGAGTCACTCAGGCAACATCCCTGAGCTGGAAAGTGCCTTGGCCTCCGAGGGGTCAGCATGGACCCTAAGGAACAGCTGGGCACTCACAGCTTGCTAGGGAGTCCATCAGATGCTGTCAATGAAGCCCTAAACAGGTGTGCTCTCTCCTCCTCCATGGTTGTCAGCTTGGTCTCCACTGTCACCTTCCATTCAATAACCCTCCTCAGTTCAAAACACATTTGTTATTAAAACCGCATATGAGCCGAGACCGGTTTGGCTCAGTGGATAGAGCGTCGGCTTGTGGACTGAAAGGTCCCAGGTTCGATTCCGGTCGGGGGCATGTACCTTGGTTGCGGGCACATCTCCACTGTGGGGCGTGCAGGAGGCGGCTGATCGATGTCTCTCTCTCATCGATGTTTCTGACTTTCTATCCCTCTCACTTCCTCTCTGTGAAAAATCAATAAAATATATATTTAAAAAAAAACGCATATGAAATAAAAACTCTCAGCCTGCTCTCAGGGAGAACAGGGCTTCAAGGTAGGAGGCTCTGCAGGTAAGCAGAGGAGAGCAGGGCCTGAGAGCTGCTCAGGTAGGGAACGGGCAGGGAGGGGGAGTGTGTGGGAGGGGAAAGCTACATGCACACCAGCAAGAAGACTGAAGGAGACCCGGGTCATGGGACTGGAAAAGGGGTTCATTAAAGAATTTCTATTGTATCAGGGATGACCTGTTGATGCATTAGGATGCCTACAGGAGGAGCCCATGGCACTAGAGACATTCAGTGATTGCAATGCTCCTTCTCTAGCCCTCGTGAAACTGACAATAAAGCAGGACCACAGGAGTTGCAACATGCATAGAGCAGACACTCTCCCTGGAAGTACCAGGGACCGACTGACCCCACCTGTGGTCAGGACCTTCCTCCCCAAAGGGTCTTTGCTGATATAATCAGGACCTGGAGATGAAAGCACCCTGGATTAAGTGGAACCCTAAATATAAGAACAAGCGTCCTTCTAAGAGACAAGGCAGAGGCCATGGGAAGGTGGAGGTGGAAATGGGGGGACACAGCCCTGGAAACCTGGAAGCTGCCAGACCTTGCATAGAGTGGTCCCCGAGGAAGGATAGCCCTGCCAATACCTGGAATTGGGACCTTGGCCTCCAAACCTGTGAGAGAATAAGTACGTGCTTTTTGTTGTCTAAGTCACCTGCTGTGATCATTTGTACAGCAACCACAGGGAACGTATACCTGTGATCATGTTCTTACAGCAACGATGAGAAGTGGATGTAGCTTCCTAGTTTCTATACCAAGAAACTGACCCAGATCACTGGGCTGGAGGGAGGCTGAGGCAGGGCTTCCACAGAGAACTGTCCAGGTTTAAGGCCATTTGAAAAAACAACAAGGAAATTTTAAACCTTTTCTTGAACACATCATTCCCCCTTCTAAGTCCACAGCAAAAGCATCTCCTGTGGCATTTGTCACCATCTCCTGGAGAAGGGGGTATGCCCATGTGCCATGTGCAATGAGTTCTCTTCTTCATTCCCATGGTTTATGCCAGGGAACGCTGCAGGTGCACTGAGCAGCAGGGGTTGGGGTGAGGGCTGGGGGACAGATCAGTTCAGATAGTGAGCCAAAATCACACAACCTTCCCTGCTTGTCCTGGATCTCAGGTCTGATCCTTTGAATATCTAGTGTGTCTGTTCTTGGTAGTGAGCATGCCATGTGATCACAAGCCCTCTAGCCAAAGGTTAACTGAATCCTGGAACATGACATGATGTGTCCTTACACCCATTTACCTCCATCCTGCACCCTGTACTGCTACCCCAGAGACTCCTGAAACTGAAGGTCCCCATGGGTCTTGATAGATCTCTGGGGCCCTGGCCAGCAATTCTGCCTGGATGCTTCCTCCACATCCTTATCTGGAAACCAGCTCAATGTCCTTTAGGACCCAGTTTATGCCTTTTGTGGGAGCTGCCCTGACTTGGCCCTGCTGATTCAAGCTCCAAAGCTCTGTGTAACATTTTAACTCTATATGTAACTCCATGATGCCCATCAGAATGTGATAATTGTCCATGGCTGACTTCTGTCTAGATAAAAAACACATTATGAATGCAAAAATGTTTGTCTGGACATCTGTGTGAAATAACCAGATGAATGAATGGTAAATGATGAATAAATGGATGATGAGTGAATAGATGGTGAATGAATGAATGATGAATGAATTGCTATAAACAGAAACCATAAAAGATAAATGTTCATGAGTCTTGAAGCAACAAAAAGTCAAAGTCAGAAGAGGATCAAAATTGGTTTTTAATCAGAATTAAATAAATGTAAACTCTTGCACTGACTCCATCCTATCAATGCTGATGGGAGTCACTTGAACAATTGCACACAGAGATATAGAGTGACAGCCACACAGGTAATCTGTCCTTGTCCCCATCGATCTGCAGAGTCTCCAGTCTTCTTGAAATGTGTCCCTAGTGTTTCTTAGGCCTCTCCAGGAAAGAGGACCCCTGGGCTGGCAAGTGGACCTCCAAGCTATAAAACCTGCTCCACCTCCTGCCTCCTCTCCTGCCCGGGCCTCCTGGGCATCCCTGCTCCTTCCCCTGGCTGAGTGCCTCATGGGAATTTCCCGGTGGTGTCCCCTGTGGTAAGTCAGTGGGATGCTGTCTCCCAGAGTGCAAAGCTGCTGACCAACCCAAGCCAGGGACCTGCTCCTATGTGACCATTTCTGCTGCCCTGGTGCTCTCAGGGGAACTGAGGTGCTCACCTCACCACGTCTGAAGAAATGTCTCATGAAGACAGAGCTTCATCCTGAACCTCATCCACTAGGACCCAAACAATGTGCAGGAAGATGGAGAGATAACTGGGCTTGGTTACCCCTTCTCCTTCTCTGTCCTTCTCAGTCCTTGAGCACTGAGCTTTTCTCCTCTCTGCAAACAGGTAGGCTGCCATAGATATAAACCAGTACATGCCCAAATCCCAGATTCCTCAAACAGACCCAGGAAATCTGGCCTGTCTCTGAGTTCCATGAGGATCAGGATGAGGTCATAATTCCAGAATATTGCCCCACAATGTCATTGCTTCTTCACGTGCAGGAGAAAAGAAGGCTGAGCTGGGACAACAAACCATGACTATGGATGTCAGGGGTGGGGAACCTTGTTTCTACCAAGGGCCATTTGGATATTTATAATACCATTTGAGGCCCTACAAAATCATCAACTTAAAAGTTAGCCTGCAGGGCGAATCCAAGATGGCAGCATAGGTAAACACCTACACTGCTGCCTCGCACAACAATTTCAAAACTACAACTAAAAAGACAGAACGGACATCATCCAGAACCACAGGAAAGCTGGCTGAGTGTAAGTTCTACAGCTAGAAGGAAAGAGAGGGGCTCACAGAAACCCAGAGGAGCTGCAAAAAGCCGAGGTATGGAGACACACGCTGAGAGAGCCAGTGCCGGAGTACCAGACTGGCTTTCTCTGGCGGGAGGGAAATGGAGACTCCCAACGGCATTGAACCCCTTATCTTACGACACTAAACCCCAGATCCAGCTGAAACTCATATGGGGGTAGTTTGGACTGTGAAAAGGGAGAGGTGCACGGAAATTAGGGGAGTCGCAAAAGATCAGAGATCTGGTGGCGCACACGGCACTGCACAGAGGACAGATTGCTGATTGTGATGCTGGCTTTCACGAGTGGGCAGGAGACAGACTCTCAGTTCTAGACCCATGACTGAGGCTTAACAAATAACTATACATGAACCAATGATGATAATGATTATGTATCATCTATTTATCATTTATCACCCATGTATTATCTATGTGTCATCTATCAGCTATCATCTATGTATCATCTCTCCACTTACCTATGTGTCATCTATCTATCTATCTATCTACCATCCATGTCAGTATCATTTATCTATTTATCTATCTATGTATCATCTATCTATAATCTATCATCTATCATCTACCTAATGATTATCTATGTGTCATCTATATTTCATTTATGTAGATCTCCTCTCTAACTAGCTGGGATTGAGAAGTGTACAGAATAGCATTTCCCTAATTGCTTTGCTAATAAAGCTAATGGCAATATGAAAATTAGAGTCCCACTGCCAATCATCCAATCTCTATTATCAAATAAAATCCTTAATTCATTTTAAAGGAAAATATCTAATATTTCTAAAGTCCTAACTTAAGTCTGCTTTTACATAAGTGGGAATAATGTTTCATGACAAAAACTTGTCAATGTCCATAAATTAAACTATAATTTAGCATCTCCTATCCTCTTTTATAATTTTATCAGGCCTACAAGCATTGGCAGAACTTGGCTCTACAGTTTAAAACCAGAATGTCCTTGTAAATGATGCTATTTTGGGATTGAATGCCTGAGCCATATCCAACTGGCCGAGGATAATGTTAAACTGAAAGTGCGCGGAGAGTGGTGTGTGCACATCCCAGGCATCTGCCTGGGGAGAACCCAGGAAGCCCTTCCCCTATGAATGCAGGGCACTTATTCCTGAGACACCTGCTCTCCTTTGTCTTCATCCACAGGCCTCTCCACAGGATGTGGCTTCCTGTTGTTCTCCAGGGGGAAGGTTTCCAGCCTCCATTCCACAGCGGCCTAATAAACACCCCCATGAAGGTAGATCTCTTGTCAACTTTCCTAAGGAAGTGTGAGAGACTCTATGATGCAGGGGCACACTCAGGGCCCCTCAGGTGACTGGTGGAGCTGAGCTTTGGCCTTGGTGAAAAGGAAACAAAATAAAAAGGAAGAACACTCTGTTGGTTTCCTGCTTTTACCCACCACACAGGAGCAAAAGTTTATCAGCTGCAAATGTCCCTCCAGAGGTGTGAAGCCATTGGCTGCAAACTGTGGGGAGCACAGGGTGGGCAGGGCCTCTGTGAGTGGAGATGCACCTCCCCTGGGGTTCTGCATTGGCCCAGCTCTTCTCCTCCTGGGCCCAGCCCTGCAGCCAGGACCACTGGGCCAGGAGAGGCTGGATATGCCTCAGTGCTCCGGACCCAGTGCTGCTTGCTGTGCTCAAGTCCCCTCACTGGGGAGGACTTGAACCATGAGTGCTACCCTTCCAACCGGAGCATTTCCTTAAAACGTCACTACTTACAGGGAGCTGCTCACTCCCCTGTGTCACCCCTGCAAGTCCCCATCACCAAGGCATATGCAGGCTCACTGACAGGCCAGGTCAGTTACCTGGGAACAGCAGGTGGGGGGCGGGGGAGGGGGAGGACCTCCCTGGGTCACCCATAGTCCTTGGTGGAAAGCCCCAGGCACCCACTCTGCACCTGCTGATGGGCTGTGGAATGAGAGGAGTGAACTAGGTCATCAGTAGGAAGAGTGAAAGCCTCCTTGCCATCTGTAGTCCACCTCACTCAAGGATGTTCAACTGAAAGAACCATGATGCTGATAATAGCACCACAGCAACCATTGCTCACTGAGGAGGGGTCAGGGAGCTGAGTGCCACAAACGGAGAAAAGCAGGTAAGTCTGCATTCTGACTCAGCTTCAGGGGACTGCATATGCTTTCACAGCCAAACCTGGCAGTCATATCCCCAAGGTCCCCTCTGACCCTGTGAGTCCCCATCCCCGAAGTCCCTTCTGCCAAAATGACAGACCCTTATTCCCTGAGATGGCCCTGACAAGTCGGGGACATCTGAGCTGTCACATGAGCGATTCCACCTGTTCTCCCAGCGCCCAAGAAGAGGTCAGAGGGCTTTGCACAGCTGCCCCAGGTGACCAAGATCCCACAGTCCCCTGCCATGGAGATGGAACAATAGCCATGCCTGAAGGGTGGTCTGAGGTGACTCACAGATGCACAGATACAGGGTCACCCCCACCCTGTGGGAGAAGTGTCCCAGGGGTGACAGAGGCAGCAAGGAGCACCGGTTCATGCTAGTTCTGCAACCTCTGTCAGGCTGCTTAAATCCTGTTTCAGTAAAACTGCCTGTCCACTGAGAAAGCAGGCAGGTGTAAGATGCACCTGGTAGTCTGGTCATGGTTGTTCTAACAGGAGGGGAGAGGAGGCAGTACCCAGGTGGTCACCAATGCTTAATTTCATCAGTAACACAGGAAACACAGGAGTGTGGGCGTAGACTGGTTTCACCCATCATGAGAGAGGCTGACCAAGAGGCCTGCCCTGTGTTGTGCAGATGTGAGGTCCAGGTGTAGTGCCTGGATGTGAACCCTCAGAATAAAACAGTAACAGGCATGTCCCTGTCCTGGTAGTACACAGGAGTCATGTGTGTGTGTGTGTGTGTGTGTGTGTGTGTGTGTGTATGTGCGTGCACACGCACTTGTGTGTGTAAGAAAACCTTTGACTTTGCACAGGAAGTTAGCAAATAAAAATAAAATATTTTTTAAAAAAAATATGAGGCAAAGATGAGAGGGAAGAGGGGAACAGAGGCTTGGAGTCAGATGCTGAAATTATCCAGGGCGGATTCCCTACAAACACCCAGATGGCCAGCTCGGCTCCCAACATGCCATTGAAAGGAATCCCTTCACCAGTAGCCAACCATGAATGCAAGCTGAGCCTAAGGGACTCCATACAGTGTGACTAACATCTTCTCTGGCCCAGCTCTGAGCTATGGATTGTCTGGATAAGAACCTCCACAATGAGACGCCATCCTCCCAAGATGTGGAAACAGTGGGAAGACAAGAGGTCTCTTTGGCAGCAGAGAGTGGAAGCCCAGAGGAGAGCGCCTGCAGAGCTGGAAAGAGGGCAGAGCTGCAGATCGAGGGCCCACACTGTCCTCCCACACGGACACCGCAAATCCCCATTGGGCTCTGGATTAACCAAGACGTAAGTGTACCACTCAGTCTCCAACCCCGAGAAGCTGAGGAGGAAGATAAATAGGAACCACTCCTGCACCTGCAATAGCCTCGGCATTTAATAAACCCACAGCTAACAACATACTCAATGGGCAAAAACTAAAACCATTTCCCCTAAGAACAGGAACAAGACAGGGATGCCCACTCTCACCTCTCCTATTCAACTTAGTACTGAAAGTATTAGCCATTGCAATTAGACAAGAAGAAGAAATAGAAGGCACCCAAATTGGAAAAGAAGAAGTAAAGTCCTTATTTGCAGATGACATGATATTGTACATAAAAAACCCAAAGGACTCCATTCCAAAACTAATTGACTTAATTAATGAATTTGGCAATGTAGCAGGATACAAAATTAATGCTAAGAAGTCTGTGGCATTTCTATACACTAATAGTGAAATTACAGAAAGAGAAACTAAAAAAGCAATCCCATTTACCATCGCACCAAAAAAATTAAGATA
>PVJN01011040.1:0-28499 GCA_004026805.1 Lasiurus borealis
CCCAGAAAGAAATCTTAGCTACGAAGGGCCCTGGTTAAGAGCAAGGTATCTCAAACCCACACAATGGCTCCAAAGCCTGTAAAACGCATGCCAAGAAAAGAAGCTCACAAAACATCTGGCTGTAAAAATCAGTGTGGATTCCAACCAGCAGTATTAGATGAGAATGCAGTAGAAATCATGGCACCATCTTAAAGATATAGTGCACAAAATCTTGTTGGTGGGCATACATTGCAGGCTCTGGAAGAAGATCAAATGCTCAAAGAGATTGGAGTAATACAGAAATAGACTAGGTTGTGAGCATTCGAGAAGAGGGCTGGAGGTACAGCTGTCAATGGCCATGTTCTGAGACCCTCTCCCACACTTCCCACAAGTACCATCTTTTTCTGGGAAAGCACTCACGTCCATAGACATCAGACTGGAAAGATACACTACCCTCATCCCCAGACACCAACTCACTGAGCTATTTCCCTGTGGAAGATTCAGCTAGCCATGGGCAACCTGAACACATAGTGCACATTCTTGGAAAGCACAAAGAGAGTCTGAGTTGTGTAGTACTAAGGTGAGGACCATTATTCACAGCAAGTCCTGACTAGCACAACAGTTTCTGTGCAGAGCCTTCCTTCTACATGGTCAAATCTCCTTGATGATCTCTAGTGGCCTCATCCTAACAACTCCCTGAAACCCTACCACATTGCAAAGGTGTGTGAGTACCAAAAAAGTGGTGGCTATCCTTGGTGTACCATGTGTCTTTTGCTGAGTAACCTCAGAACTAGGACTAATACCAAGTGTGAATCTGCATCAACATGGTGATTACCATTTGCCCCTGCCTGGTGAGTCACTAAAACCAACCTTATGCAAATCGTGTGTTGCCAGAAGCTCATTCACTGACTAAGCTTAACTGGCAGGCAGTAGGAAGAGGCAGATATCATGGTGCCTTGGGCCCTTTGCTGACCTGCCTCAGGCTCAGAACTGGTGGGAGCTGAACTTAGTACACAGCATGGCCCCTCCAATGTGTACCCATGTGCAGAAGATGCTACCACAAACTGTGGATCTGTATGCAGCACCTGACAAGTAGCCCGGGGCTGGGAACAGGTAGCATCTGACATTCTTGTACAGTGGAGTCACTCCCAAGAGGCCTCAGAACCTACACACAAGGTGTGGTTTTTAAACCACATTAGAGCATGACCCAATTAGCTCCACACACAGCACAACCAATGAAGGATCTTAACAACAACAACAACAACAAAAAGACCCTGCTTGGACAAATTTCACACCATTAAGTCAGCCCCCACATGGCAGTTCATTCTTTGTGGTCAAGGCCAATATTCACAGTCACCAAGCCTGAGGATACATCTCACTTATGAATGAACCAAGAACAATCAAGAAAAAACTATGAGTCCTCACATAACTCACACAAGGGACAATCCTGAAGCATCTAGCTAAGGTGAACAAGGAGACTGAACACAAAAGCCCCCAAAGGAACCAACTACCAAGACTGGGTGACATAGCAGATACAGTATACCTAATACACAGAATCAAACACAGACAAGTAGCAAATATTAAAAAATCAGAACAAAGAAACATTCCCCAAATATAAAGTATCATAAATACACAGAAGAAGAACTATGAAATGGTGGTAATTTATTAGAGACAGAATTCAAAACAATGATTATAAGGATGCTCAAGGAACTTAGGAGAAGAGTGAATGAACTCAATGAGAACCTCAACAAAGAGATAGTAATAATAATCCCTCCACACAGAGAAACCATAAAAAATAATGTTCTTACACAATATGCAAAATAAAGAATACAGTAAGGGGAATTAACAGCATATAAATGAAGCTGAGAATTGGCTAGGCAATTTGGAACACAAGGCAGAACACTCAATCAGATCAGCAAAAATATATTTTAATGAAAATAGATTAATATACCTCAGGGACATCATGAAGTATAGCAGCATCCACCTCATAGAGGTACCTAAGTCAAAGAGAGTGCAAGGGATTGAAAATCTATTTTAAGAAATAATGATTGAAAACTTCTTTAACCTGATTAAGAAATAGACATACAGCTAAGGGAAGTATAGAGAATGCCAACCAAGATGAACTCATAAAGATCCATAACAAGACATAAAGAGACAAAGTTAAGACAAAGAAAAATATTTAAAGCAGCATGAGAAAAGAGGTTAATTACCTGCACAGCAGCTACCATAACATTGCCATCTGTTTTCTCAACAGAAACATTTCATGCCAGAAGAGACTGGCACAAAAATTAAAATGATGAAAAACAAGGACCTACAACAAAGAGTACTCTGCCTAGCAAGGCTATCATCTAAAATAGAAACATAAATAATTTTCCAGATAAAAAATAGCTAAAGGAATTCATTAACATCAAGCCAGTACTACAAGAAAATTTAAAAGTACTTCTAAAAAATAACAATGAAAAAAAAAACAACCCTAATTATAAAGAATAAAATAGCAATGGAAATAGTATACTTATCAATAATTACTTTAAATGCAAATGAAATAAATGCTCTCAAAAAGTCATAGGGTAGGAATTCAAAGATGGCTGCTGAGTAGGTGGAATCTATACCCAACTGCTCCTGACCCCCAAATCAGATTTACAGGTAAATTATAAAGCAATAAACCTGAATAACCAACTCTTATTCAAAATAGTATTAGAAGTCCTAGCCATAGCAATCACAAAAGAAGGAGAAACAAAAGATATCTAAATTACAAAGGAGTTAGTAAACTGTCATTATTTACCCATGGCATGAAATTGTATATAAAAACACTAACGAATCCCCAAAAGTCTACTAGATCTAATAAATAAATTTGGCAAAGTAAAATGATATAAAATTAATATTCAGAAATCAGTTCCATTTCTTTACACTGATAATGAATTATCAGAAATAAACAATAAGGAAATGATCTTATTTACTATTGCAAAAAAAAAATAAAATAAAGCAACTAGGAATAAATTTAACCAAGAAGGTAAAAGACCTATATTCAGAAAACTAAAGGAGATTGAAGAAAGGAGTTAAGGAAGATACATATACTAGTAAGTGGAAGCATATACTTTTTTCATGGATAGGAGTTAATTAATATCACTAAAATGCCCATATTAACCATACTACAGCAATATGTAGATTCAACACAATTCTTATAAAAATAACAATGACAAATTTTACAGGTCTAGAACAAATGTTCCAATTTTTTCTATGGAACCACAAAAGACTTTGACTAGCCTCAGCAATCCTTAGCATGAAAAACAAAGTTGTTGGTGTCACAATAATTGCTATAAAATTCTACTACAAGGATATTGTAACCAAAATCATGTGGTACTGACATAAGAACAGGCATATAGATCAATGAAAGGGAACATAGAGCCAAAAAAATTGTCCCATGTCTTCATGGTCAATTAATATTTAACAGATGAGGCAAAAGCATACAATAGAATAAATACAGTCTCTTCAATAAATGATGTTGGGAAAATTGGACATGTACATGTAAAAAAGTGAAATTAGAATTCTGACAGCATACATAAGAATAAACTCAAAAATGGGTAAAAGACTTTTAAAGAAAGTCACAAAAGTATAAAAACCTTAGAAGAAAACATAAGCAGTAAAATCTCAGACTTTCTCATAGCAATATTTTTGTTGATGTATCTCCTAGGGCATGGGGAACAATAGAAAATTTAAACAAATGAGACTGGATTAAACTAATAAGCTTCTTCAGAGCGAAGAGGGAAAAAATCAACAAAATGAAAAGGGAACCCACTCTATGAGAGAGCATATTTGCCAATAATATATCTGATAAGGGAATAATTTCCAAAATTTATAAAGAAATACAACTTAACACAAGGAAGACATATCTGCCTATTTTAAAAAATGGACAAAGGGCCCTAGCCCATTTGGATCAATGGATAGAGTGTTGGCCTGTGAATCAAAGGGTTCCAGGTCTGATTCTAGTCAAGGGCACGTACTTCAGTTGCAGGTTCCTAACCAGCCAAGGCCCTGGACAGGGTACATGCAGGAAGCACATGTGTTTCTCTCACCCCAATATTTCTGTCTTTTCCCCTCTCTTCTACTCTCTCTAAAAAAAATGGAAAAATATCCTCAGGTGAGGATTAAATAAATAATAAAATTTTAAAAAATGGTCAAAGGATTTAAATATTTATCCAGAGAGGATACACAGATGGTCAATGAAAATATGAAGAAATGTCCAACTTCACTAATCATCAGTACGATGCAAATAAAAATACAATGAAATATCAACTCATACCTGATAGAATGGCTACCACTAATAAATCAACAAACAAGTGGTGGCAAGGATGTGGGAAACAGGAAACTCTCCTGTAGTATTGGTGAAAATTAATATTTCTATAGACACCGTTGAAAAAATACATATTTTCCTCAAAAAAATTAAAAATGGAACTGCCAAGGATTTCCTAAAATGGTGGCCAGCAAGATGGCAGTGAGGAAGAAAGTGTGAGAGAATGAGGGAGAAAAAGGAGTGTGTGGACGTGTGTGGTATGATGTGTGTGTGTGTGTGTGTGTGTGTGTGTGTGTGTGTGTGTGTTTGTGGCAGATCCTGCAAGCCTCTCAGGGTCTGGTAAATGGGCCCTCTTAGACAGGGAGCCCCCACTATAGCTGCATGTAAGGTTGGTACAATGTATGCAACTCCCGGCCTGCCAGTGCTGGCACAGAAAACTGCCATCTTGAAGGTCAGAGCTGTTGTGACTAGGAGCACAGCCTCACCTTTACCAAAATGCAAACCAAGACCCTACAGCTTCACTAGACAAAGACCTTCTACCTCAACTCCAGACTCAGACACTGAGATTCCAGCCATCCTGGCCTCAGGCTCCTGTGAGTCCTGGAGTGAATTCCTTTCCTACCAACCAGCATCATTGGCACAGGTAATATGCATCCCGAGCTTGCCCTTGACTATTGGCCATGGTGGCCTCTCCACATGGCTCCCTGAACCTGCCCTGAACAGTCAGCATAAACGAGGATCCTGTCAACCTGTGATGTCCATGCCACTTGACACCCCCAAGTCCGAATTTGAGTGTCAGCATGCACAGCTGTTGCAGCACCTGGCCCCTGAGCCTGCCCTTGACTGTCGGTATCTACAGAACTCCTGCCAACCCACAGCAAATGGGCCAACCAGCCTCTGAGCTCGCCCATGACTCTCAGGGTGCCCAAGGCTCCAGCCAAGTCTACCACTGTAGCTCAGGCTCCATGCAACTTGGCTCCTGGACACTTCTGCAATAGCAAAAATGGGGAGACAAAGAAGCAACTTCTAAAGGAAAGGAAAGGAAAAATCACCCCCCAAAAAGGAATTAATGAAAATGAGGCATGCAATATATGAGAAAAAGAATTCAGAGTAATGGTCGTACAGTTCATAAACTGGATGAATGACAAAATCAACAACCTCTATAAATATCTAGCATAAATAAAAAGTTATTTTACTATAATAAAAACTGCAATGGAAGGTTTCAATAATAGACTAGGAGAAACAAAGGACATAATCAGTGAGTTAGAATACAGGGCAAAGAAAAGCCCAAACTGAACAGCAATTGAAAAAAAAATTATAAAGCAGGAGGAGAGCCTAAAGGAGGTTTAAGACAACGTGAAATTAAGTAATATACATTAATATGGGTGACATAGAGAAAAAAAGAGCAGCAAGGATTAGAAAACCTATTTGAAGAAATAATGAGAGAAAACTTCCCTGATTTGGGAAAGAAAAAAAAAAAGTCACTCAAGTACAGAGTCCCAAATAAGATAAACACAAGGTAAACACACAAAACACACACACACACACACACACACACACACACACACACACACACGTTGTAATTACAATGGCAAATTTAACAACAAAGAGAGAATCTTAAAGGCTGCAAAGGAGAGACAGAGAGTTACCAACAAAGGATCTCCCATTAGATTATCAAATGATTTCTGAGCAGATACATACCAGAACAAGAGGGAATGGAATGAACTATACAAAGTGATGCAAAGCAAGAGACTGAATCCAAGAATACTCTATCCAGCAAGGCTATCATTCAAAATTGAAGAGGAAATCAGGAGCATCACAGACAAAAAAGAAAATAAAGGCTACGGGAGTTTAACATCACCAAGCCAGCAATGCAAGGAATGCAAAAAGGACTGTTCACATTAAAAGAAGAAATAGAAAAGGAAGAAAGAACACATAAATAAAAGAATAGAAATGGCTACAAATACATACCAATAATAAACATAAATGTAAATGGACTAAATGCTACAATCAAAAGACATAGAATGGTTGAATGGGTAAGAAAACATGACATATATATGCTGTCTAAAAGAGACCCACCATTGCACAAAGGACTAACACAAAGTGAAAGTGAAGGGATGAAAAAAAACAAAAACAAAAACAGGAAAATGGAAATGAGAAAAAAAAAAGATGGGGTAGCAATACTTATATCTGACAAAAAAGCAACAACTCAAAGTGAAGCCCATAACAAGAGATAAGAAAGGCCACTTCATAATATTAAAGGGATCAAAACATAAGAGGATATAATGTTGGTAAACTTGTATGCATCTAATACAGGAGTACCCAAATTCATTAAAAAAAAAAAAAAACTTCTGGAACATATCAAGGGAGAGATCTACAGCAATATGATCATAGTAGGGAATGTTATTACCACATTGACATCACAGGATAAATCCTCTAGACTCTAAGAGTCTAGAGTCTTATGCAACCCACAGGTTGAGAACCACTAGTAGGGTTTCCTAAGACCATTAGAAAACACAGATATTTACATTACAATTAATAACAGTAGCAAAATTACAGTTTTGAAGTAGCAATGAAAATAATTTTGAGTGAGGATCACGACAATATGAGGAACTGTATTAAAGGGTCATGGCATTAGAAAGGTTGAGAACCACTGTGTCTAGACAAAAGAAATCACCAAAGGAATAGCAATCCTAAATGATTCACTAGATCAGATGGACATAATTGACATATTAAGAACATTTTACCACAAAGATATGGAAAATACATTCTCCTCAAGTGCACAAGGGACATTTTCAAATATAGACCACATATTGGGACACAGGCAAAGTCTTTTCAAATTCAAGAAGATTGAAATCATATCAAGCATAAAAATCTTAGAAAAATCCATAGGCAGCAAAATAGCAGACATATATTGTAGCAATAGCTTTACTGATACAGCTCTTAGGGAAATGAAACTAAGGAGAAAATAAACTAATGGGATTACATAAAAAATGAAAAGCTTTTGCTCAGCACCAGAAACCATTAACAAAACGACAAGAAAGCCCACTGGATGGGCGAACATATTTGCCAACGTTATATATGATAAGGGCCTAATCTCCAAAATATATAGAGGACCCATACATCTTAACAGAAAGAAGATAAACAATCCAATAAAAATGGGCAAAGGACTTGGACAACTTTTGAAAGAGGACATACAGAAAGTCAAGAGATATGAAAACATGCTCTAAGTCATTAATTATCTGAGAGATGCAAATCAAAACAACAATGAGGTACCACCTTACACCTGTCAAAATTGCTATCATAAAACAAATCAACAAATGACAAGTGCTAGTTAGGTTATGGAGAAAAGGGAACCCTTTGCACTGATGGTGGGAATTCAGACTGGTGCAGCCACTATGGACAATAGTATGAAGTTTCCTCAAAAAGTTAAAAATAAAACTCCCATTTCACCCAGTAATCCTACTTCTAGGAATGTATCCCAATGAACCAGAAACACCAATCACAAAGGACATATGAATGCCTATGTTTATAGATGCACAATTTACAATTGCTAAGATTTGTAAACAGCCCACGTGGCCATCAGCAGATGAGTGGATTAGAAAACCGTGGTACATCTACA
Organism: Lasiurus borealis; assembly: GCA_004026805.1. NCBI lineage: Eukaryota > Metazoa > Chordata > Mammalia > Chiroptera > Vespertilionidae > Lasiurus > Lasiurus borealis. Next base: position 7,893 of record PVJN01011040.1, read on the forward strand.
CAAAGGAATATTATGCTTCTGTAAAAAGGAATTCTTACCATTTGCCACAGGCTGGAAACCTGGAGTTTTTATCAGTCTGGTTCCCAGAATAGTGGGGCAGATGGTCCCTCTTCCAATCCTGTCACTGAGTGTTTCTTTAGAGTCTACAGCAGCAGTTCTCAATATGTGGGTCATGTGGTCACGACCCACAGGTTGAGAACTGTTAGCAGGGTTACCTAAGACTATCAGAAAACACAGATATTAAATTATGCTTCATAACAGTAGCAAAATTACAGTTATGAAGTAACAAGGAAAATAATTTTATATTTGTGGGTCACTATTATATGCAGAACTGTATTAAAGGGTCTTGGCATTAGAAAGGTTGAGAACCACTGTTCTAGGTGATATCTGACCTTTCTGTCTGTGAATTGCCTCACCACTGTGTTTAATTCAACAGTTCTGTGGATGTTATTCAACTCAGCTGTTCCTTTTATCTGCTCTGTGAGAAGGCACAGGGCCCATCCATCTTTTTGGTGCTGCTTTGTCTCCCCACTAGATAGCCTGCATTTGGGGAGGTTGGAATCTCAATGTTCATGGTTTCACAGCTGAGGCAGCTGGTCCCTGGGCATTATGGTTGTAAGGCTCTGGGAGGTATCTGAGGTCTCCCTGGTTTAAGTGAAGGCTGGGCTTCTAATCACAGCCAGACTCCAGATCACAGCCAGTCTCCCCTTCAAGATGGTGCAATCTCTGTGGCAGAGCTGGCTGCTCTGGGAGATATTTCAGCAGCAGTTGAGGCTTCCCGGCCAGGAGAGTCTGGTCCTCCAGTGCCCAACAGTCTCTTGGAATATAGCTGTTCCTCACTCACAAATACAGACACTCCCCACACGTCCATGCACTCTCCATTCTTTCTCTCACGCACTATCTTGCAGCTTGTCAGCCCATTGGCAGTCATCTTTGCTAATTATCTTATTACTAGAGGTCCAGTACATGAAATTCATGCATGGTGGTGGTGGTGGGGGGTGTCTCAGACTGCCTGCACCCTCTCCAGTCTAGGACCCTTCAGGGACCACTGGCTCCTAACTACTCACCTGTCTGCTTGCCTGATTGCCCCTAACCACTCCGCCTGCCTGCCTAATCACCCCTAACTGCTCCCCTGCTGATCTGATCGCCCTAATTGCCTCTTTCTCAGATCCTGCCACCATGGCTTTGTCTGGAAGGAGGAATGGACAACCAGAAGATGTCTGCTCTGTCCATTATAATTAGCATATTACCCTTTTATTAGTATAGTTTTAGTACAGATCTTTTAATGTCTTAGTTAAATTTATTTCTAAGTACCTTATTATTTTTGTTGCAATAGTGAATTAGATGGTTTTTTAAATATATATTTTACTGATTTTTTACAGAGAGGAAAGGAAAGGGAGAGTTAGAAACATCAATGAGAAACATTAGTCTGCACACAACCTTCCTACTGTAGATGTGTCTGCAACCAAGATACATGCCCTTGACGGAATCAAACCTGGGACCCTTAATTCCGCAGGCCAAGGCAGACGCTCTATCCATTTAGCCAAACTGGTTCAGGATGGATGGTTTTCTTAGTTTCTATTTCTCATAGTTCATCACTATTGTATAAAAAAACACCACTGATTTCTTTCTTTTTAAAATATATTTTTATTTATTTTTTACAGAGAGGAAGGGGAAGAGATAGTTAGAAACATAAACCAGCTGCTTCCTGCACACATCCCACTAGGTATGTGCCTGAAACCAAGGTACATGCCCTTAACTGGAATCAAACCTGGGACTTTCCAGCCCACAGGCTGACACTCTATCCACTTAGCGAAATCGGTTAGGGTTGATTTCTTAATATTAATTTTGTTCCTGGCTACTTTGCAGAAATCAATTTTTAAATTTAGTAGTTTTTTTTGGGAGGTGGGGGAGCTCTTTAAGATTTTTTTTTATATACAATGTCATGTCATCTGCAATTAATGACAGTTTCACTACCACATTTCCAATTAAAAAAAATATATATAATACATATATATAAAAGAGAAAAATATATAAAATTTCCCCTTTCTTTAATCTATCTATCTTTGTATTCATCTATTATTGAAAAAGGAGAATAGAGAGTAGATAGTTCTTAGGTGTTCATTGAAACTAATTAAGCTATTAGTAGAAGAGAACAAGTGAGGAGAGGAAAAACAGAAGCAAAATAAAGAAAAAAATAACAAATAATAAAGCAAACAACAACACAGAAAAAAAGAAAAAGGAATTAAAGGAAGAAAAAAGAATTTGGATAGTGAAGAAAGAGGAGAAGTTTTCATGGACTTGGAATAAGGGAAAAGAAATTAGATATATGAGTAATTTCAGTTTTTAACATGGAGTAAAATGAAAGGATAGAGAAAAACTAGAGCAGGGACAGGGTAAGAGGGACAGCACAGGAAAGGTGAAAAGTGAGGAAAAGAGTGTTGGCATAAAGAAAAAATTGTGATAAAGTAAATAATGCTAAAAGAAAAATAAAAGAGAATGTAGAACACTAATACCAAAATAAAATAAAAAATAAAACTTTAACAAAATGTAAAATAATAGTAGTAATAATAATAATAATTAAAATATAATAATAAAAATGTAAAATCAATTAAGAAAAAAATTAGTTTCATAATGAAAAGTTAAAAACGAAAAAAGAAAAGTAGTGAAGGTCATTTACATCCTCTAGTGGTCTTCTTGGCATGTTTGTTTCCTGGTAGGTAGTTAGCACAGTATTGAAGTTCCCTGCAATCGACCACTCCTTTGTGTCATAAGCCACAACCTTGTTTTCAAGCAGGTGGGGTCTGTCTACTCACTTTGTTTCTCTGCATGCCCTCAGTTGTATTTAAACAAGCGTCAATTTCTGACAGAACCCCTGGTTGGCAGTGTTTCTGTTTTAATATCCAGGACTAAATGGTCCCTCTACTCAGTGTTTATATTCTTCTTTCTTTGCCACACTTACTACTGGGTTGGTACGACGGACTGCCCCAAAGCTAGTTTCCTTCTCATATCTCCTTATTCTGTTCCCCAGTTTCCACAAAAACAACTTTCACCTGCAGTCTCAGTGAATGTTTTTAATTACTGGACTTAAGAAGCAAAAGCAAGGAGGTAAAAAAAAAAAAAAAAAAAAAAAGAACCATACCAATTTGTGTCTTTTCCCCCTGGTATTGTGGAACCAGCATAGAACTTCAGGCTGCCTTTCTGGACACAGATTCTCATGGCTATATGCTTATATCTATAATCCACCTCTGCCAGCAGTCCTGTGGGCCCCCTTCCACTTTCGAGGACTGCACTGACCTTAAGAGCTGCAGATTTGGTGAAACACAGTCTCCTGAGACTCTAGATCCGTTGCACATGTTTCTTCCTCCAGCCTGGATCTCAGATCTCACCTTTCTATAGGAGGTATCTGATCTTTATGTCCATAGATTGCCTCACCAGCTGTGTTTAATTTGCCAATTCCAGGTGGATGTTATTCAATTCAACTGTTCTATCTGCTCTGTGAGAAGGCACAAGATGCATTTGCATATTTGGTGACACTTTGTCTCCATCTGGACAAACACTTTAGGCACCCATGGGTGGGGAGGCTGGAGTCTCATCATTTGTAGCTTTGCAGCTGAGGCAGCTAGTCCCTGGACATTGTGGTTATAGGGTCATTGGAGGTATCTAAGGTCTCTCTGATTGAAGGTAAGGCTGGGCTACTAATAACAGCCACTTTCAAGGTGGCACTTACTCTGTGGCAGAGCTGGCCACTCTGGGAGTTATTTCAGCCGTAGTAGAGGATTTCTGGCCAAGGGAGCCTGGTCCACCAGTCCCCAACAGTCCTGTGGAATACAGCTGTCCCTCACTCAGACAGTCTTCATATGTACACACACTTCCCTTTTTCTCTCTCACTCACACACTATCTGGCAGCCTGCCATCTCATCAGAAGCCATCTTGTAAAAGAAAAAGCCAACAATAAATTTAAAGGAAGAAAGAACTACAGTGGAAGACACATGGATAGTCTAAAAAAAAAAGAAAGAAAGAAACACACTGAATAATTATAAAGAAAACAATCCAACCAAAGAATGTAACCCTTGTAAACATATATTCTCTCCACATAGGAAGAATTAAATATGTAAAGAAAATTTTGATGTGTGTAAACTCTAAAATCCACTGTAGCTCAATAATAATAGGGCAGTTTAACACCCCATTGTCATCAATGGATTGATCTTCCCATCAGAAAGTTAAAAAGGAAGTAGTAGTCTTAAATCACATACTAGACAAGGTAAATTTAATTTATATTTTTAGAGCCCATAACATCAGAATATACATCTTTTTCAAGACCACTTGGAACATTTTGGAAGATAAACAAAATGTTAGGACACAGAAAAATGTCCAATAAATTTAAGAATATTGTAATAATTTTAAGCATATTCTTCAAACACAATTGTATGAAACAAGGAATTAATTACAAGAAAAAAGTTGGGAAAAAGTACAAACACATGGAGGCTAAATAACATGCTTCTGAACAATAAGATGAAAGAAAATATCAAAAGATACCTTGAGAGAGTTAAAAATGAAAATATAACAGAAAATTTAATAGACACAGCAAAAGCAGTTCTAAGGGTGATATTCACAGTATTACAAGCCTACCAGTAAAAAAAAAACAAAAAAAAAACAAACAAGCAAAAACAAAACAAAACAAAACAAAACAAACAGAAAAACAAAAACAAGAAAAATCTATATTATAAAGACAGTGCCAGAATGCCGGAACAGCCAAATGACCAGTTACCATTAAGTGCATGGAGCACTTCTCAGTCCCTCCCCTGCAGCCCACAGGCTATGATCACAACAAGGCTGGTGGCTGGTGGGTGGGCAGTGTGGTGGGCAGGTGGGCAAGGCAGGCACAGCAAGGTGGGCATGGCAAGACAAGCCCCCTAAGGCATGTGTGGGTGGACAGGGCTGCAAGTGTTGCAGTGTGTGCAGGTGGGTGAGGATGTGAGCATGGTGGGGCATGAGTGTGGCGGGGTGTATTCAGGTGGGAGGGGCATGTGCATGTGGGTGGGTGGGGCCATGCAATTTTGTGAGCTGGGTCTCTAGTATCAAATACACAACATAATGTTATAACTAAAGAAACTAGAAAAAGAACAAGAAACAATCACAAAGTGAGTTCAAAAAAGGAAATAATAAAAATCCCAGCAGAAATAGAGTCTAAAAAATCAACACAAAACATCAATGAAACTAATAATTGGTTCTTTGGAGAAATAAACAAGATTGATAAAACTTTATACAGATGCATCAAAATAGGGAGGACACAAATACATAGAATTACAAATGAATTAGTAAAGATAATAACCCACACTGAAGAAACATAAAGTATTATAAGAAAATATTATAGGAGGAAACCAAATGGCAACTGAATAGGCAGACATTTCCCAAGCCTTATATAAGAACTAATAGAAGGAGTATCTAAACTGAATAACATCCACCCAGAATTGGCAAAGTAGGCACAGCTGGTAAGACAATTCACAGCTGGGAAGAGTAGCTGATGCCTGGAGAATGGTATAATCTGGGATCTGGGCTGGAGAGAGTTGGAAGACACCTGAGCCAAGAGGGTCCGAAGGAACCTGCAGAGTACCAAGTCCGTGTCCTTTGGGGACTGTCATAACATCCAACTGTGGAAAGAAAGTGCATAAGGATACTGGTGGCAGGTGATTCTAGATCAAAGTCCATAGCTGTGAGACACTGAGCCCAGAAGAGGTGATCTGAAGAACTGCCCAAGCTGTGTGGTTCCAGGGGGATAGAAACTTGCAGTGTTGCAGTTGTTTCCCCTCATTTTGGTCTTTGCTTTTATTAATTAAACCCACTCCATAGGACCTTTCAAATACAAATGCTAACCCATGGCTGAGGTGCAGGTGGTAATGCAGACTTGTGGAGTCTGGGGAAAGGCTGTGGAAAAGAGTAGGTCAGGGAAAGGTGACTGGGAGCCTGGTACTGAGACATTCCTGACACTCCAAACCTAAGCAGCCATTTTCTCCTGAAGAGCTAGCCTCTCCCATTAGCCTCCAGACAACCAATACAGCCACATCCAGACTACAACCTTAGTGATTCAAAGGACACAAAAAATCTGAATATCCCCTAAAAGCCTCAGGGACTGGGTTGCAGAGAGCCTTTTAGTCCTGGAGAGTGATACAGCACCTTCCCTAACTACAGCCCTGTCAGAAACAGTCACTTGAGATATTAAGATGAACAATGAGCAGACAGGATAAGTGGACAGATTGGTTCTGCCTGTTTGCAGTCATGATTGTGGAGATAGACATAAACAGAGGAGCTGTGGACTGAGTGAAACTTCAACACATTGCTAACTACCTAACAGAAAACTGAGAATTGGCAGACAGTATGGAAGAGTGGGATCTTAAACCAGATTCCATGGGGCAGGGCATTAAAAACCAGCCGAAATGAATGACACTTCGCTCTTTAATTTTTAATTCAATTTACTTTATTTATTTTTTATCTTTTATTTAAAATTTGTCTTTTGTTTGCTTCTTTATTTTTTGCCTTATTTTTCTTCATTCTATTTTTATTTATTGTTATTTTATCTTTTTTATTAAAATTTTTTTTCTTCTTATCCACTCATCCTCTTTCTACCTCTTCTATACTGAATCGTGGTCCTCCCCATATTCAGTCAACTCCTTAACCTTATTTACTATATATAAGCTCAGTCCCTACAGATTCTACCCTACCCTCTTTTCTGGGTGTTTGTTGTGTGCACTTTTTTTTTTCTTTTTCTTTTCTGTCCTACCATTCTTTCCTTGATATCATTTTTTTGCCCTCTTTTATCTCCCCTAAGTCTATTTTCTCTGGTGGTCACTTATATTGGGGTTACTGGTGTCATGTGTACATTCGAGTTTTGTTCTCTGTGACATGTCTTGTTGAGATGTATTTTGTGATGTTTGCAGAGCAAGCTACATAACCATCACTCACAGTGGAGATTCCATCCACAAACAGAAAAATAACACTCAGGACCCAACTACAACAAAGAACACAAATATCCTAAGTAGGAGGCATCCCTAGATTTTCCAGCCCAGAAGACTGGAGAGATTACACCATTGGGTCCCACAAATCATCTACTATAAAAGACAACCTCAAAGAATTCAGGTGGTAGAGCAGTTTGATCTGATACATAGAAACAATGACAAAGGAAGCACAAAAATTGGAAGACAAGAAACAAATACCATTCGAAAAAGAAGTAGAAATCACCAAAAAAGGAAATAAATGAAATTAAGGCAATCAATGTGTCAGTGAAAGAATTCAGAGCAATGGTTATAAAGACACGGAAAAGGATGGAAGACAAAGTCAACATGTGTAAGAATCAAGAGGAAATGATGAAAGACATAGCTACAATAAAGAACACAATGGAAAGTTTCAACAGTAGACTAGAATCTGAGGACAACATCAGTGAGTTATAAGAAAAGGTAGAAAGAACAACACAAGCATAGCAGCAAATGAAAAGAAAACTTGAAAACAAGATGAGAGCCAACTTTAGGAGAACACAAAACAAAACAACATGCACATAATAGGAGTGCAAGAAGGAGAAGAAGTGGAGCAAGGAATAGAGAACCTGTTTGAAGAAATAATGAGAGAAAACTTCCCTGGTTGTGGGGATTAAAAAGCCACACAAGTCCAAGAAGCACATAGAGTCCCAAACAAGATGAACCAAAAAGGAACAACACCAAAACACATCATTATTAAATGGCAACCATCAATGAAAAAGTAAGAATCTTAAAGACTGTCAGACTCACACAGAATGTTACTTAAAAAGGATCTTCCATTAGACTCAACTTATTTCTCAACACAAACAAATCAGGTCGTAAGTCATAAGGGAATGGAATGAAATATACAAAGGAATGCAAAGAAAAGAACTGCATCAAAGAATGCTATACCCAGCAAGGCTATCATTAAAAATTTAAGGTGAAATGAGGAGCTTCACAGACAAAAAAGGGCTAAGGGAGTTTATTACCACCAAACCAGCAATGCAAGAAAGACTAAGCAGACTGCTGTAAAAAGAAGAAATAGAAGAAAAAGAAATAACACAGGCATAAAGAATAAAAATGAAGACAAACAAGTAACTATCAATATATGTAAATGGATTAAATGCTCCAATCAAAAAACTTAGCATAGCTGAATGGATAAGAAAACATGACCCATATATTTGCTGCTATGAGAGACCCATCTAAAAGGAAAGGACTCACGAAGTCGGTTAGTAAAGGAATGGAAAAAATGTCTCAGGTAAATAGAAATGAGAAAAGGCAGGGATAGCAATAATTATACCTGATAAAATATTCCTCAAAGTGAAAGCCAGAACAAGAGATAAGGATGACCATTTCATAATACTAAAGGGAGCAATTCAACAAGAGGATACACCTCTAATACATATATATGCACCCAAATACATTAAAAAAAAACTCTGAAAAATATCAAAGGAGAGATCTATAGCAATACAGTCATAGTAGAGACTTTAACACCTCATTGACACCACTGAATAAATCCTTTAAACAAATAATCAGCAAAGAAACATCAATCCTAAGTGACTCATAGATCAGATTATTTAATCAATGTCTTCAAAACATTTCACCCTAAAGCTAAGGAATATATATTCCTCACAAGTGAGCATGGGACTTTTCAAAGATAGACCACATATTATGAAACAGGAAAAGTCTCTTCAAATTGAAGAATATAGATCTCATATCAAGCATCTTCTCAGATCACAATGGTATCGCATTAGAAATCAACTACAATAAAAAAAAAAAAAACACCTCAAACAGTTGGAAGCATGTTAACAATGATTGGGTTGCCAAAGAGATCAAAGAAGAAATAAAAAGAACAATGGAAACTAATGACAATAAAATCACAAAAATCCAAAATATTTTGGACACAGTAAAAGCAGTCCTGAGAGGCAAGTACATAGCTCTACAGTCCAACCTCAAAAAACAATTTAAAAATGTTAATAAACCATCTAACTCTGCAAATTTAAGGTTAAGAAAGAGCATACCAAGAAAAGCCCAGTATAAGCAGAAGGAAGGAAATAGTAAAGATCAGAGCAGAAATAAGTGACATAGTGAGGAAAAACAAAACAAAACAAACAAACAAACAAACAAAAAGATCAATAAAACCAAGAGATGGTTCTTAGAAAGGGTAAACAAGACTGATGAAACTCTACTCAGGCTCACCAAGAAACAAAGATAGCCCTAACCATTTTTGGCCTAGTGGATAGAATATTGGCATCTGGACTGAAGGGTCCCAGCATTGATTCCAGTCAAGGGCAAGTACTGTGGTTGCGGGCCAATAGGATGTGTGCAGGAAGCAGCTGATCAATATTTCTCTCTCATCGATGTTTCTAACTCTCTATCCCTCTCACTTCCTCTCGGTAAATAAATAAATAAATAATATATATATTAAAAAGAAACAAAGATAGAGGACTCAAATTTTTTAAAAAATCAAAAATAAAAAAGATGAATTAACAACTGAGGCCATAGACATACAAAGGATTGTGAAAAATACTATGAAAAACTCTACTCAAATGAACTGGATAACCTTGACAAAATAGACATGTTCCAAGAAAAATACAAGCTTCCAAAACTCAATCAAGAAGAATCAAAAAACCTGAATAGGCCAATAACTACTGATAAAATTGAAACAGTAATAATAATAATAAAACTTCCAGGAAACAAAAGCCCTGTACCCTAGGGCTTCATAGGGGAGATTGCCCAAACATCAAAGAAGTAAAACCTATATTTCTCAGATTGTACCACACATTCAAGAAGGCATACTTCCAAGCTCTTTCTAAGAAGCCAACAATACCCTAATCCCATAACCAGATAAAGACACTACAAAGGAAAGAGAAGTATTGGCCAATATCCCTGATGAACATAGATGCTAAAATCCTAAACAAATTTCTAGCAAATCAGATCCAGCATTATATTAGAAGAATTGTATACCATGACCAAGTGGGATTTATTCCAGGGATGCAAGGCTGGTACAGTATCTGCAAATCAATCAACATGATAGATCACATTTAAAAAATCAAGAGGTAAATATCACAAATCATATCTATTGATACAGAAAAGACATTTGACAAAATCCAACACCTACTCTTGATAAAAACTCTCAGCAAAGTGGGAATAGAGGGATTATACCTCAACATAATAAAAGCCTTATATGACAAACCTACAGCCAACATCATACTCAATGTGCAATACTAAAACTTTTTCCCCTAAGGAACTTTCACCACTCCTGTTCAACATAGTGCTGAAAGTGCTAGCAATAGTGACCAGACAAGAATAAATAAACGGCATCCAAATGGAAAAAGAAATAAAATAGTCATTGTGTGCAAGATATTGTACATAGAAAATTCTAAGAGAACATTAAAAAATAAAGCTACTATACTTAATAAATGAATTTGGCAATATAGCAGGATACAAAATTAATACCCAGAAATCTTTGGCTATTTTTTACACCAAAAATGAACTCACAGAGAGAGAAACTAAAAAAAAAAAAATCCCATTTACCATCAGAAATCTGTTTATTTTTACACCAATAATGAACTCACAGAAAGAGAAACTAAAAAAAAAAAAATACACAAATAACAAAAAAGCAATCCAATTTACCATTGCAAAACAAAATTTAAGATACCTGGGAATAAACTTATCCAAAGAGGTAAAGGACCTGTACTCAGAAAATTACAGGATGCTGAAAAAAGAGATAGAGGAAGACATGAACAAATAGAAGAATATACCGTGCTCATGCATTGGTAGAATCAACATTATTAAAGTGTTAATACTACCCAAAGCAATCTATGGATTCAGTGCAATCCCCATTAAAATACCAATGCCATGTTTCAAAGGCCTAGAAAAAACTCTCCAAAATTCTCTGGAATAATAATTTAAAAAAAAAGACCCTGAATAGGTGCAGTGTCCTTAAGAAAGAAGAAAGTTGGAGAGATCACAATACCAGATATCAAACTATATTACAAAGTCACTTTTTTCCAAAACTGTCTGGTACTTTACAAAAACAGACATATACACAAATGGAACAGAACAGAGAACCCAGATATCAAACCAAGCAATTGTGTTCAATTAATATTTGATAAAGGTGGCAAGAGATACAATAGAGTCAAGACAGTCTCTTCAATAAATGGTGTTGGGAAAATTGGACAGATATAGGCAAATAAAATGAAACTAGACTGCCAACTTACATCATTAAACAAAAATAAATGCAAAAAGAATAAAGGACTTAAACATATTATGGGAAAACATAAAAATCTTAGAAGAATCCATAGGCAGCAAAATATCAGACTTAAGTCATAGCACCAATACAGCACTTAGGTCAATAATGGGAACTGAGGAGAAAATAAAAATATAGGACTACATCAAAATAAAATCTTCTGTACAGCAAAAGAAACCATCAAGAAAACCACAAGAAAGCCCATTGTCGGATAACATATTTGCCAATGTTATCTCTGATAATGGTTTAATCTACAAAATTTATAGGGTACTCATACACCTTAACTAAAGAAGGATAAACAAACATAACAAAAATGGGCAAAGGGGCTAAATAGACTCTTTTTAAAAAGAGGACATACTAAAGGCCAACAGACATATGAAAACATGCGCAAAGTCACTAGTTATCCAAGAGATGCAAATCAAAACATTATTGTGGTAACATCTCGCACCTGTCAGAATGGCTATTATCAACAAAAAACAAACACTAAGTGCTGACAAGAATGTGTAGAAACAGAAAGACTCTTGCACTGCTGGTAGGAATGCAGACTGGTGCTGACACTGTGGAAAACATGCAGTTTTCTCAAAACATTAAAAATAGAACTTCCATTTGACCCAGAAATCGCACTTCTAGGAATATATCCCAAGAAACCAGAAACACCAATCAGAAAGGATATATGCACCCCTATATTCATAGAAACACAATTTACAATCACTAATATTAGGAAGCAACCTAAATGCCCATCAGCAGGTGAATGGATTAGGAAACTGTGGTACATCTACTCAGTGGAATACTGTTTGGGGGGCAAGGACTGGGTAAGGACACATATAGAATACCTTAATCAATAAAGAAAGTAAACAAACAAACAATTAATTAATTAATTAATTAATTAATTGAAATAATAAATAAATGAATAAATACCCAAAAAAATATTAGGAACAATTACATGCCATCAAATTGGACAATCTGGGAGAAATATGTAAATTCTCAGAAAAAAATAAAATTTTACAAGACAGAATCATTAAGATAAGTAAAATCTGAAGAGATCAATTACAATAAACAAAACTGAAGGTGTAATTTTAAAAATCCCAAGAAACAAGTTTTGTAACAAATGACTTCACAGTTAAATTTAATGAAATATTTAAAGGATTAACAACTATGATTTTTAAAGTATTACAAAAAATGAAAGGGATGAATACTCACAAACCAATTTTATGTGGCCAGAATTATTCTAATTCCAAAATTAAATAAAGACACTACAAAGAAATACTGTATAGACCAATATCCCAATGAAGTTCAATGCAAAATTCTGAATAAATATTGGCAAACTAATTTCTATGATACATAAAAATTTCATAAAAACATGATGAAGCTGTAGTTATTCCTGAGTTTCAAATTTGATACAATATTTGAAAATCAATGTGATACAACACATAAAAATGAAAAGTTGAAGTCATGTGATCACATCAACAGGTGCAGAAAAAGTATTTGACAATTCCAGCAACCACTTATGATCAAAACTTTCTGCAAAGTGGGGATAAAAGGATCAATTTTTAACATAATAGAAGACATATATTACAAACTCACAGCTAATATTAGACTCAATGGGAAAAATCTAAAAACATTTCTTAAAGATCAGTAATGACACAGAGAGCCTTTCACCATTCTAATTCAACATAGTACTCAATACTGAGCCAATGCAATTAGATAGGAAGAAAAAATAGAAGTTATCCAAACTGTAAATGAAGAGATAAAAATGTAATTTGTAGATGTCATGTTACTGTATAGAGAGAACCCTTAATATTCCACCAGAAACATTCCAGAACTGAGAAATTCAAATATTTATTAAATTCAATATTTATTAAAATAAATATTCAGATATACATTGCATTTGGAGTTTCAAAAGGGAAACTAAGAAAACAATCCCAATTACAATTTCAAAAAAAATACTTAGGAATACATTTAACCAAGGAGGTAAAAGACTTGTACCCAGAAAATTAAAAGACATTAAAAACAAAATTGAAAAAATATACACAAAAGGGAAGCATATATGGTATTCATGATTAGGAGAAATAAACAGGCACATAATTCACTGAAACCGAATAGAGAACCTACAAATAAACCCAAGCCTATATGGTTTATATCAAAGGAGGCAAGAATATGCAATGGGATACATACAGTCTTTTCAATAAATGGTGTAGGGAAAACTGGAAAGATACATGCAAAAAAATGAAACTGTGGCACTTATACCATATAAAAAAAACTCAAAATGAATTAAAGACTTAAATGTAAGAACTGATAACATAAAACTCATTGAATACATCATAGGCAGTAAAACCTCAGAGGTTTTTCTTAGTTATATTTTTCTGATATATCTTATTGGGCAGTATAAACAAAACAAAAAATAAACAAATGAGACTACATCAAACAACATGTTATCACCGCCAAATAAACTATCACTTTCCCAAATATATTAAGAACTCAAAATTCAATATCAAAATTTTTTTAAAAAGTAAAAAATGGGAAAATGGCCTTAATAAACAATTCTCCAAAGAGAACCTACAGATGGAAAATTAACTTGTGAAAAGATGCTCAACATCACTAATCATCAGAAAAATGCGGATTAAAATCACAATAAGATATCACCTCATGCCTGACAGAATGTAAATCAACAAACAAGATTTAGAGAGGATGTGGAATGATGGGAACCCTCATGCATTGTTGCTGGGAATGGAGATTGGTGTAGCCACTGGAGAAAACGATACAGGTGTTCCTCAAAAAATGACAAATAATATTTTCTAATAACCCAGCAATTTTATTTCTGGGAATATATCTGAATAAACCCAAATGTTAATTTAAAAATGTATATACCTGCATGTCCTTTAAAAATTATTGTTGAAAGTATTATGTATGTTCCTTTTTACCTGTCGACCCTCTATCCCCTCTTCCCCACACCCCAGGCCCTCACCACCCCACTGTCTGCATCCATGGGTTATGCATATATGCATACAAGGTCTTTGGTTGATTACCTCCCACCCAACCACTCTCCCCTACCTTCACTCTTGAGATTCCTTACTCAATTTCTGGATCTACTCCATTCATCAGTTTATTTTGTTAATTAGGTGCCATATATGAATGAGATCATATGATACTTGTTTTTCTCTGACTGGGATTTCATTTAGCCTGATACTCGCCATGTCACTCCATGCTGTCTCAAAGGTAAGAGATTCTTCTTTTTTTATTGCTGCATAGCATTCCATGGTATAAATGCACCACAGCTTTTTTATCCACTCATCTACTGATAGATACTTGGGTTGTTTCCAGGTCTTAGCTATTGGAAATTGTGCAGCTATGAACAGAGGGGTGCATAGATTCTTTCTGACAAATATTTATGCTTTCTTAGGATTTATTCCTAGTAGTGGGATCACTAGTTCAAGTGGCAGCTCTATATTAAAATCTTTGAGTAAACACCATACTATTTTCCATAATGTCTTCCCAAAGTCTGAATTAACACCAGCAGTGTAGTAAGGTTCCCTTTTCTCAACATCCTTGCCAGCACTTCTTATTTGTTGATTTGTTGATGATAGCCATTCTAACAGGTGTGAGGTGATACTTTGTTGTTGTGTTAACTCGCATCTACCTGATGATCAGTGACTTGGAACATTTTTTCATGTCTCTTGGTCTTCTGTATGTACTCTTTTGAGAAGTGTTTATTTAGGTCCTTAGTCGATTTTTTAAAATTTTTTTATTGTGTTACATGTATACATATCTTCCAATTGCCCCCTCCTCTTCCATGCATACCCAACCCCCCAATGTCTAGTGTTCATTGGTTATGCTTATATGCATGCATACAAGTCCTTTGGTTGATCTCTTATCTACCCCACCTCTCCTTAAATTTACGGCTATAATTTGAAAGTCTGTTTGATGCTTTACTACTTCTGTATCTATCCTTTTGTTCATCAGTTTATAATATTCTTTATTATCCACAAATAAGTGAGATCATGATGTTTCTCCTTCATTGACTGGCTTATTTCACTTAGCATAAGGCTCTCCAGTTCCATTCAGGTTACTGCAAATGGTAAGAATTCTTTCTTTTTTATGGTAGCATAGAATTCCATTGTGTAGATGTACCATGGATTTCTGATCCACTCATCTACTGATGGGCACCTAGTCTGTTTCCAAATTGTAGCTATTGTAAATTGTGCTGCTATAAACATAGGGGTGCATAAATCCTTTCGAATTGATGTTTCTACTTTCTATGGATATATTCCTAAGAGTGGGATTTCTGGGTCAAATGGGAGTTCCATTCTTAGTTCTTTTAGGAAATTCCATACTGTTTTCCACAGTGGCTGCACCAGTCTGCATTCCCAAGAACAGTGCACAAAGGTTCCTTTTTCTCCGCATCCTTGCCAACACTTGTAGTTTGTTGATTTGTTGATGATTGCAATTCTGACAGGTGTGAGATGGTATAGCATTGTCCTTTTGATTTGCATCTCTCAGATAATTAGTGACTTTGAACCTGTTTTCAAGTGTCGCTTGGCCTTCCTTCTGTCATCTTTCTAAAAGGTTCTATTAACGTCTGTTGCCCAATTTTTATTGGATCATTTATCTTCATTTTTATTAAGTTGTATAAGTTGGCTGTAGATGTTGGAGACTAAACTTTTATCAGTGATAACATTTGTAAATATGTTCTCCCATACAGTAAGTTTTCTTGTTGTTTTGTTGATGGTTTCTTTTGCTGTGCAAAAGCTTTGTATTTTGATGTAGTCCCATTTGTTTATTTTTTCTTTAGCTTCCATTGCCTTTGGAGCAGTATCAGTGAAGAAGTTCTTTTGGCATATGTCTGAGATTGTGCTGCCTGTGGATTCCTCTAGTATTTTTATGGTTTCCGTCTAATTTTTAAGTCCTGTATCCAGTTTGAGTTTATTTTTGTATTTGGCATAAGTTGGTGGTCCTGTTTCTTTCTTTCTTTTTTTTTTCATATATCTGTCGAATTTCCCCAACACCGTTTATTGAAGATGCTGTCTTGGCTCCATTGTATGTTCATGCCTCCTTTGTCAACTGAGCATAGTGGATTGGGTGGATATGTGGATTCTCTATTCCATTGGTCTATATGTCAGTTCTTGTGCCAGTACCAGGCTGTTTTGAGAATAGTTGCTTTGTAATATAGCTTGAAATCTGGTATTGACATCCCACCTACTTTATTCTTCTTTCTCAGGATTAGTGTGGCTGTTCTTAGTCTTTTTTTGTTCCAGATGAATCTTTGAAGAGTTCTTTCTAGGTTTGTGAAATAGGTCGTTGGTATTTTAATGGATAGTGCAATGAATCCATAGGTTGCTTTGGGAAGTATGGACATTTTAATGATGTTTACACTCTCAATCCATGAGCATGGTATGCTCTTCCATCTGTATACGTCTTTCTCTATCTCTTTTTTTCAGTGTCCTGTAGTTTTCCGCATATAAGTCTTTTACCTCCTTAGTTAGGTTTATTCCTAGGTATCTTAATTTATCTGGTGCGATGGTAAATGGGATTGCTTTTTTAGTCTCTCTTTCTGTAATTTCACTATTAGTGTATAGCAATGCCAAAGATTTCTTGGCATTAATTTTGTATCCTGCTACATTAGCGAATTGATTTATTAAATCAATTAGTTTTTGCATGGAGTACTTCAGGTTTTTTATGTACAGCATCATATCATCTTCAAGTAAGGACAACTTTACTTCTCCTTTTCCAATTTGGATGCCTTTTATTTCTTCTTCTTGTCTAATTGCAATTGCTAATACTTCCAGTACTATGTAAAACAAGAGTGTTGAGAGTGTTCTTTCTTCTTGAATAATTTTGAGTAGCCTGAAGAGGATAGGTTTTAATTCTTCCTTAAGTGTTTGGTAAACTCCCCTGACTAACCATCTGGTCCAGGTCTTTTGTTTGCTGGAAGCTTTTTGATGACTGCTTTAATTTTTCCAAAGTTATGGGGCTACTAAACTGTTCAAATTCTTCCTGATTGAGTTTTGGACGGTTATATTTTTATAGGAATATATCCATTTCTTGCAGGTTGTCCAATTTGTTGGAATAGAGTTGTTCATAGTATTTTTTTTTAAACAATCCTTTGTATTTCTACAGAGTCTGTTGTTATTTCTCTTTCATTACTGGTTTTGTTTATTTGGTCTTCTCTCTTTGCTTTTGGTGAGCCTGGCTAGAGGTCCATCAATCTTGTTTATCCTTTCAAAGAACCAGCTTTCACTGTGTCCCATAACTTCTATTATTTTTATTAGTTGATTTCCAGTTTTATGCCCTGTGATCTGAGAAAATGCTTGATATGATTTCTATCTTCTTGAATTTGAAGAGACATTTCCTATGACCCTATATATGATAATAGAAAGAAATCAAACACATGGAGACTAAACAGCATGTTATTAAACAATGACTGGGTAACCAAAAAGATCAAGGAAGAAATAAAAAACATAATGGCAAAAAATGACAATGAAAACACAACAATACAAAAGTTATGGGACACAGTGAAAGCAGTCTTAAGGGGGAAGTTCATAGCCCTACAAGCCTACTGCAAAAACAGGAAACAATGGTAATAAATTACCTAAACTGACAACTCAAAGAGCTAGAAAGAGAGCAACAAGAAAAGCCCAGTGTACTCAGAAGGAAGGAAATAGTGAAGATCAGAGCGGAGATAAACAACTTGGAGACCAATGAAACAATTCAAAAGATCACCAAAAGGAAGAGCTGGTTCTTTGAAAGGATAAACAAGATTGATGGACCTCTAGCCAGGCTCACCAATAGCAAAGAGAGAAGACCAAATAAACAAAACCAGTAATGAAAGAGGAAAAATAACAACAGACCCTGTAGAAATACAAAGGATTGTTTAAAAAAAATACTATGAACAACTCTATTCCAACAAATTGGACAACCTGCAAGAAATGGACATATTCCTATAAAAATATAACCGTCCAAAACTCAATCAGGAAGAATTTGAACAGTTTAGTAGCCCCATAACTTTGGAAAAATTAAAGCAGTCATCAAAAAGCTTCCAGCAAACAAAAGACCTGGACCAGATGGTTAGTCAGGGGAGTTTACCAAACACTTAAGGAAGAATTAAAACCTATCCTCTTCAGGCTACTCAAAATTATTCAAGAAGAAAGAACACTTCCAAACACCTTCTATGAAGCCAGCATCACCCTAATACCAAAAACCAGATAAAGACAACAGAATGAAAGAGAATTATAGACCAATATCTCTCATGAACATAGATGCCAAAGTCCTCAAAAAAATTTTAGAAAATCGGATCCATCAGTACATCAGAAATATAACCTCCCAAAACTCAATGAGGAGGAAGCCAAGCATCTCAATAGTCCAATAACTGTGGAAGAAATTGAAGCAGTAATCAAAAAGCTTCCAGCAAATAAAAGCCCGTGACCGGATGGCTACACAGGAGAGTTTTACCAAACATTGAAGGAAGAATTAAAACCTATCCTCTTCAAACTATTCAAAAACATTCAAGAAGAAGGAACACTTCCAAACACCATCTATGAAGCCAGCATCATCCTAATACCAAAACCAGATAAAGACAACACAATGAATGAGAATTATAGGCTGATATCTCCCATGAACATAGATGCAAAAATCCTCAACAAAATTCTAGCAAATCGGATCCAGCAGTACATCAGAAAGATCATACAGCATGACCAAGCAGGATTCAACCCAGGAATGCAGGGATGGTACAATATCCGCAAATCAATAAATGTGATACATCACCTAAACAAATTGAGAGATAAAAAGCACATAGTCATATAAATTGATGCAGAAAAAGCATTTGACAAAATCCAACACCCTTTATGATAAAAACTCTCAGCAAATTGGAATAGCAGGATCATACCTCAACATCATAAAAGCCATATGTGATAAACCCACAGCTAATATCATACTCAATGGGCAAAAACTAAAACCATTTCCCCTAAGAACAGGAACAAGACAGGGATGCCCACTCTCACCTCTCCTGTTCGACATAGTACTGGAAGTATTAGCAATTGCAACTAGACAAAAGAAGAAATAAAAGGCATCCAAATTGGAAAAGGAGAAGTAAAGCTGTCCTTATTTGTAGATGACATGATATTGTACATAAAAAACCTAAAGGACTCCATTCCAAAACTAATTGACTTAATTAATGAATTCGGCAATGTAGCAGGATACAAAATTAATGCTAAGATTCTGTGGCATTTCTATACACTAATAGTGAAATTACAGAAAGAGAAACTAAATAAGCAATCCCATTTACCATCGCACCAAAAAAAATTAAGATACCTAGGAATAAACCTAACTAAAGAGGTAAAAGACCTATATGCAGAAAACTACAGGACACTGAAAAAAGAGATAGAGGAAGATGTTAACAGATGGAAGAGCATACTATGCTCATATATTTGGAGAATCAACATCATTAAAATGTCCATGCTACCCAAAGCAATCTACAGATTCAACGCACTACCCATTAAAATACCAACGACATATTTCACAGACCTAGAAAGAATTCTTCATAGATTCATCTGGAACAAAAAAGGACCACAAATAGCTACAGCAATTCGGAGAAAGAAGAATAAAGTAGGTGGGATCGCAATACCAGATTTCACGCTATACTACAAAGCAACTGTTGTCAAAACAGCCTGGTTCTGGCAGAAGAACAGACATATAGACCAATGGAATAGAATAGAGAACACAAATATCCACCCAAACCACTATGCTCAACTAATATTTGACAAAGGAGGCATGAACATTCAATGGAGCCAAGATAGCCACTTCAACAAATGGTGTTGGGAAAATTGGACAGATATATGCAAAAAAATGAAACTGGACCACCAACTTACACCAAATACCAAAATAAACTCAAAATGGATACAGGACTTAAACATTAGAAGGGAAACTATAAAAATACTAGAGGAATCCACAGGCAGCACAATCTCAGATATATGCTGAAAGAACTTATTCACTGATAATGCTCCAAAGGCAATGGAAGCTAAAGAAAAAATAAAGAAATGGGACTACATCAAAATACAAAGCTTTTGCACAGCAAAAGAAACCATCAACAAACAAGAAGAAAACTCACTGTATGGGAGAATATATTTGCAAATGTAATCACTGATAAAGATTTAATCTCCAAAATCTACAGCCAACTTATACAACTTAATAAAAGGAAGATGAACGATCCAATAAAAAAATGGGCAACAGACCTAAATAGAACCGAGAGATGCAAATCAAAATGACAATGCCATACCATCATACACCTGTCAGAATGGCAATCATCAAGAAATCAACAAACGACAAGTGTTGGAGAGGACGCAGAGAAAAAGC
>PVJN01011040.1:28599-42536 GCA_004026805.1 Lasiurus borealis
GCACTGTTGGTGGGAATGCAGACTGGTGCAGCCACTGTGGAGAACAGTATGGAGTTTCCTCAAAAAACTAAAAATGGATCTCCCATTTGACCCTGTAATCCCACTCTTAGGAATTTATCCTAAGAAATTACAAACACCAATCAGAAAGGATTTATGCACCCCTATGTTCATAGCAGCACAATTTACAATAGCTACAATTAGGAAACAGCCTAGTTGCCAGTCAGCAGATGAGTGGATCAGAAAACTGTGGTACATCTACACAATGGAATTCTATGCTGCCATTAAAAAGAAGGAATTCTTACCATTTGCATCAACCTGGTTGGAACTGGAGAGCCATTTGTTTAGTGAAATAAGCTAGTCAATGAAGTAGAAGCATCACATGATCTCACTCATTGTTGGATAATAAAGAACATTGTAAACTGATGAACAAAAGGATAGATACAGAGACAGTAAAGCTTCAAACAGACTGAAATTACAGCAGGAAGATTAAGTTTGGTGAGGTAGATAGATCAATCAAAGGACTTGTATGCATGCATATAAGCATAACCAATGAACATAGACTCTGGGGGGTTGGGGTATGCCTGGGAGGGAGGGGGGGCAATGAGGAGATATGTATAAAAAATTAATAAAAATTAAAAAAAAGATAACTGTGGCTCAGTTGTTTGAGCCTAGGCCTGCAGACTGAAAGGTTCCGGGTTTGATTCAGATCGGGAGCATGTACCTTGCTTTCGGGCACAACTCCAGTAGGGGGCGTGCAGGAGGCGGCTGATCGATGTCTCTCTCTCATCGATGTTTCTGACTTTCTACCCCTCTCCCTTCCTCTCTGTAAAAAATCAATAAAATATATTTAAAAAAAAAAAGAAAACTGTGGGGGAGGATGTGAAGAAAAGGTAACCCTTATAGACTATTGATGGAAATGTTAATTGGTACTGCCATTATGGAAAATAGAGCAGCAGTTCCTCAAATAATTAAAAGCAGAACTACCATATGATACAGTAATCCCACTAAATTATTGAAAGGAAATGAAATCAGTATCCCAGAGATATGTGCATTCCCATCTTAATTGCTGCATTATTCACAACAGTGAAAATATGTAAATAAATTAAACGTCCACCAACAAATGAATAAAGAAAATATTATATATATCATATACATATATTATACACACAATATTACAAACATACACACTCAATGGATTACTATTCAGCCATATAAATGGAAATCCTACCATTTGCAACAATATAGATGAACCACAGGGCATTGTGCTATGTGAAATAAGCCAAAGACAAATATCGCATGGCATTATATGTGGAATATTTTTAAAAAGCTGATTGCATAGAAACAAAATAGAGTGGTGGTTACCAAAAGTTGGGGAAAGGAGAAATGGGAAGATATATTTCAAAGGGCACAAACTTATAAGTTCTAAGGATCTAATGTACAGTGTGGTGACTATGGTTAATAATATAGTAGTGTAAAAAAATATATAGTATTTTATATTTATTGTGTACATGAAAGTTGCTAAGAGTCAAACATTCTCACCACCAGTAAAAGAGTTAACTATGAAAAAAATGTATGAGACTAACAAAGCAATAGTAACATGTGATCAATACAAAGGGGGAATATGAGGCAATATAAACTGCCTTTTAGAAGGAATAGAGAGAGAGAAGCATCCATCAGACCGTCAAACCTCAGAGGGAACATAGGGGAGGGCGGGGGTAAGGGAGAGAGATAAACCAAAGAACTTGTATGCATTCTTATAAGCCTAACCAATGGACACAGATAACAGGGAGGTAAGGGCATGAGTTTGGGGGAGAGGGGAGGGAGCACTAGGGGGGATAAGGACAAATATGTAATTTCTTAAGTCAATAAAGAAAAAATAAAATTAAAAAAGAAGGAACAGGGCGGCTGGCAGGACGGAGGTGAGGGAGAGGAAGTGAGTGAGGGGTCAAAAAGAGAGTGTGTGGGTGTGTGTGATTCAGTGAGGGACATTTGAATCTCGCAGGAGCAGTGGGGGCTGGCAGTCCAGGCTCTCATGGACAAGGAGAGAATGCCATCACGACTTTCACTCCCCGCTCCAGCGCGGAGCCCAAGCCTTCTTTAAGGGAAACGGCCTTTCTTTGGGAACTCACCAACACCGCCAGCTAGACAGGCATTGGAGTTGCCCTACGACCCAACAGCCACACCAGCCAGAGTCCTGCAGACCCCATGGACCCTACCTGCATTCCCACAGACCCTGGGACCTCCGCCTCCAAAGAAGTGAGTGCAACCACCCCTCCCCAGCAACAACAGCGCAGCTGTGGCAGTGGCCATAGAGAGGTCCCAGCTTGCGATCTCACCAGCCACCAAGCACACAGTGTGAAGCATGCCTTCGCACCAGCTTGTGGA
Organism: Lasiurus borealis; assembly: GCA_004026805.1. Lineage (NCBI taxonomy): Eukaryota > Metazoa > Chordata > Mammalia > Chiroptera > Vespertilionidae > Lasiurus > Lasiurus borealis. The sequence goes on from PVJN01011040.1 coordinate 30,985, forward strand.
CACCCCAGTCCCTGTGTTTGCACATCAGGGTCGCCACATCTGTGGCACCCTAGACCCTGTGTTTGTGTGTGTTCTGGTCGCCTTGTCTGTGGTGTACCCTCCTTTCTAGTTTGTGGAGCTCCCTGGTCACCAGTGTTTGCCGTGAGCCCTCGAGGCCGCCACCCAAGGCAGGTTTGTTTTTTTTTTTAAATATATATATATATATATATATTTTTTTTTACAGAGAGGAAGGGAGAGGGATAGAAAGTCAGAAACATTGATGAGAGAGAGACATCAATCAACTGCTTCCTACACGTCCCACACCGGAGATGTGCCCGCAAACAAGGTACATGCCCCTGACCAGAATTGAACCTGGGACCCTTCAGTCCGCAGGCAGACGCTCTATCCACTGAGCCAAACCGGGTCTCGGCCCAAGGCAGGTTTTTAGCAGCACTTGGGTAGTAAAACAATCAATCTACAATTAAAACATTACAAGAAAACATGGTAAGACGTAAAAACAATACCCAAAGGAAAGAAAAAAAAGGAATCACCAGAAAGGAAGTTAGATGAAACTGAAGTGAGCAGCCTTTCAGAGAAAGAATTCAGAGTAGTGGTTTCAGGGATGTTTAAACAGATTGAAGACAATATCACACAACCCAATGAGAACTATAAGGAGCTGAATGAGAATGTCACTAACATGAAACGAAACCAAGAGGAGATGAAAAATGATATAGCTGCAATAAGGAACACAATGGAAGGCCTAAACAGCAGACTAAAAGAGCCTGAGGACCACATCAGCGAATTAGAAGACAAGGTAGGAAAAAACACACAAACACAGCAACAACTGGAAAAAAAAGACTTCAAAAACAAGAAGAGAGCCTAACAGAGCCTTGGGACAACACAAAGCAAAACAACATATGCTTAATTGGGATCCCAGAAGGAGCGGAAGAAAAGGGAAGAATAGAAAACCTATTTGAAAAAATTATGACAGAAAATTTCCCTGATATTGGCAAGAAAAAAAATATGAAAGTCCAAGAACTACAAAGTACCAAACAAGCTGAACCCAAAAAAAACCGACACCAAGACACATCATAACTAAATTGGCAAACAATAATGACAAAGCAAGAATCTTAAAGGCAGCCAGAGAGAGACAGAAAGTTACCTATAAGGAATCTCCTATTAGAATAGCAACTGATTGCTCAACAGAGACACACCAGGCCAGAAGGGAATGGAAAGAAATATATAAAGTGATGCAAAACAAGGGTCTGAACCCAAGAATACTGTACCCAGAAAGGCTATCATTCAAAATTGAAGGTGGAATCAGGAACTTTACAGACAAGAAAGGGCTAAGAGAGTTTATTACTACCAAGCCAATAATTCAAGAAATGCTAAAGGGACTGCTGTAAAAAGAAGAAAGAGAAAGACAAACAAACAACAACAAAAAACACTAAGGAAAAATATGACAACAAACATGAACTTGTCAATAATATCATTAAAAGTAAATGGGTTAAATGCACCAATCAAAAGACATAGGGTAGCTGAATGGTTAAGAAAACAGGACCCATACATTTGCTGTCTACAAGAGACCCACCTCAGAGAAAAGGATTCAAAAAAACTGAGAGTGAAGGGACGGAAAAATGTTTTTCACTCAAATAGAAATGAGAAAAAACCTGGGGTAGCAATACTTTTACAGTGGTACCTTGAGATACGAGTTTAATTCGTTCTGTAACCTTGAGGCGTGGGAAACTGAGACACTCGAGTCACAGTAAACTGGTGAGTCATGTGCAGCCGGCCGATCCACGCGATTACTCCTATCTCAAATGTTGCTCGTATTTCAAAGCAAAAATCGTTCACTCAACAGCTTGTATCTCAAAAGTCTCGTATGTTAGGGCACTCATATCTCGAGGTACCACTGTATCTGATAAAATAGACCTCAAAGTAAAGGCTATAACAAGAGATAAGGAAGGCCACTACATAATACTAAAAGGAGTAATTCACCAAGAAGATATAACTCTGATAAACATATATGCACCTAATACAGGAAACCCTAAAAACATAAAAAAAAACTCCTGGAGAGATCGAATATAATACAATCATAGTAGGGGATTTTAATACACCACTGACATCTCTGGACAAATCCTCTAGACAAAAAAATCAGCAAAGAAATAGCAATTATAAATAACTCACTAGATTAGATGAACCTAATTGACATCTTCAGAGTATTTCACCCCAAAGCTACAGAATACACATTCTTCTCAAGTGCACATGGGACATTCTCAAAAATAGACCAGATATTGGGTCATAAGCAAAGTCTCCCCAAATTCAAAAATCATATCAAGCATTTTCTCAGACCACAATGGCATAAGATTAGTAATAAACTACAATAAAAACATTCCAAAAAATTCAAACACTTGGAAGTTGAATAGCATGTTACTAAACAATGATTGGGTTATAAATCAGGTAAACGAAGAAATTACAAATTTCCTGGAGACTAATGACAATAAAAACACAACAATGCAAATGCTATGGGACACAATGAAAGCAGTGCTGAGAGGGAAGTTTATAGCTCTACAGGCCTACCTCAAAAAACAGGAAAAAATGATAATGAATCACCTAACCCAACAACTCAAAAGAATTAGAAAGAGAGCAACAAGAAAAGCCCACTGTGAGCAGAAGGAAGGAAATAATAAAGATTAGAGCAGAAATGAATGACATAGACACCAAAAGAACTATAGAAAAAATTAACAAAACAAAAAGCTGGTTCTTCAAAAGAATAAACAAGATTGATGAACCTCTAGCCAGGCTCACCAGGAAGCAAAGAGAGAGCAACCAAATAAACAAAATCAGAAATGAGAGAGGGGAAATAACTACAGACCCCACAGAAATACAAAGGACTGTTAAAAAATATTATGAACAACTCTATTCTAACAAATTTCACAACCTGGAGGAAATGGACAGATTCCTAGAAAAACACAACCTTCCAAAACTCACAAAGGAAGATTCAAAAAACCTCAACACACTGAAAACTAAGGAAGAAATTGAAGTGGTCATCAAAAAGCTTCCAGCAAGCAAAAGCCCAGGGCCAGATGGCTTCACAGGGGAATTTTAGCAAACATTCATAGAAGTAAAACCTATTCTTCTCAGACTATTCCAGAAAATTCAAAAGGAAGGAACACTTCCAAACTCTTTCTATGAAGCCAGCATCACCCTAATACCAAAACCCGATAAAGACAACACAATGAAAGAGAATTACAGGCCAATATATCTCATGAACATAGATGCCAAAATCCTCAACAAAATACTAGCGAATTGAATCCAGCAGTACGTCAGAAAGGTCATACACTATGACCAAGTAGGAGTTATCCCAGGTATGCAAGGATGGTACAATGTCCACAAATCAATAAACGTGGTACATCACATAAACAAATTGAGAAATAAAAACCACATAGTCATATGAATTGATGCAGAAAAAGCATTCGACAAAATCCAACACCATTTCTTAATAAAACCTCTCAGCAAGGTACAAATAGAAGGATCATACCTCAACATAATAAAAGCCATATATGACAAACCCACAACCAACATCATACTCAATGGGCAAAAACTAAAACCATTCCCCTAAAAACAAGAACAAGACAGGGAAGCCCACTCTCACCACTCCTATTTAACATAGTTCTGGAAGTATTAGCCATTGCTATCAGACAAGAAAAAGAAATAAAAGGCATCTAAATAAGAAAAGTAAAACTGTCCTTATTTGCAGATGACATGAGACTGTAGATAGAAAACCCTAAAGACTCCATAAAAAAATTATTAGACTTGATAAATGAATTAAACAATGTAGCAGGATACAAAATTAATACCAGGAAACCTTTTGCATTTCTATATACCAATAATGAACTTACGGAGAGAGAGACTAAAACAGCAATCCCATTTACCATAGCACCAAAAAAATTAAGATACCTAGGTATAAACTTAACTAAGGAGGTAAAAGATCTATAGCATAGATTCTATATGCAGAAAACTACACAGCTCTAAAAAAAAGAGATAGAGGAAGACATAAACAGATGGAAGAACATACCATGTTCATGGATTGGGAGAATCAATATCATCAAAATGTCCATTCTACCCAATGCAATTTATAAATTCAATGCAATCCCCATGAAAATTTCAAAGGCATACTTTACAGACCTAGAACTAACTTTCCAAAAATTCATATGGAATAAAAAAAAGGCCCCAAATAGCTGCAACAATCATTAGAAAGAAGAACAAAGTAGGTGGGATCTCAATGCCAGATTTCAAGCATTATTACAAAGCCACTGTTCTCAAAACTGCCTGGCACAAGAATAGACACATAGATCAATGGAATAGGATAGAGAACCCAGAAATCGACCCAAACCACTATGCTCAATTAATATTTGACAAAGGAGGCATGAACATACAATGGAGTCAAGACAGTCTCTTCAACAAATGGTGGTGGGAAAATTGGACAGAACATGCAAAAAAAAAAAAATGAAACTAGACCACCAACTTACACCATACACAAAAATAAACTCAAAATGGATAAAGGACATATGTGGGAACCTCTTTCCATGTCCTAAGTGGTTCAGGGTTCCTGGTTCAGGGTTTGGGTTCTGGAGGAGGCTGTATGCAAACAAAAAGAGAGAATAGAACAGCATTAATTTGGCAATACTGGGGGGCCAAGTGGGAGCCTTCCTCTAGTGGAAAGACTACCACCTTCCTTTGGCCTTTTAATCCCTTTTATTCAGGTTTTTGGCATATACCCTTTGCCCTGAAGCAGGCAATTCCAGTAACAAGATTTTCTTTATCAGCAAGGTTTTACATAATTATTTGATGGGGAAGTTCATAGTTACAAATAGATAGGGAGTGGCTGGCTTTGACTTTTAAGAGCTTCAAGGTTTGATCAGCTTTCCAGGTTCCTCCTCCCCTTTCTATTAATGAGATAATTATTGGTTTCTGGCATCTCCCCCGTTTTCTTTCCTTTAAAAAATCTTGCAGACATCAAAAAATGAGACAAGCAACAATGTGTATGCTGAGCAGCAAATGGATCAGTCTGTAGTAAGTTTCTTTCTGGGCCAACAATCCTTTGAGTCCCAGTTTCAATGTCCAACAGTTTCTTGAGTGTACATGTCAGCAATGATATTTCAGTTCTGGATGGTGGACAAATGGAGGCAATGCAGGTCCAACCCTCTCTGGCTTAGTCCCGGGCAACCTGCATTGAAGCTCGGTTGCTGACTGCTAGCATGGTAAGGCATCATCAACATCTTCAATCTCTGGACCGTTTCTCCTCCTGTCTTCATAGCTGGAGCATTCTCTGTTGTAGGAATTCACATAGTCTTAGAGCTGTTTTTCTGAAAATATATAAACATATTCTCGACCAAAAGTTAGTAAAGGAGTTTTTTCTATAAATTTGATTTGGGATCCTTTTTATTTTTTACTTTTATATTATTTATTTATTTGTTTGCCCAAATGATTTTCCTTTGGCTTATTTTGATACTATATATGTTTTTCATGGGTGTCTTGCTGTTAAGTAAAAAATTTTTCTAGATGTAATTTGCTTGCAGAATATTTTTTCTTACCTAATATTTCTGTACTGTCCCCCCTTTTTTTATTTAATTATTAGGAGGCTTTTGGAAAATTTTAATCATGCAGTCTTGATGACTTTAAAATTTAATTTTTTGCACAAAAATATGACTGCTTTATGTTTATTGCATGTTAAGCAATTTTATCATGATGTGAACTACCAATAGAAATATTAGTTAATATTTTAAGAACAACTTTTTACCAGTGCAATTAAATTTTCTTGAATATTCACTTATTTCAATTAGCCAATTTAAATTAATTTGAAAACTTGACTACTATTTTATTGTCAAATTTAATATTCTAACAACAATCTTAGTTTTACCCTGTAAATATTAGTGGAAAGGATTACAGTGGTACCTCGAGATACGAGTGCCCTAATATACGAGATTTTTGAGATACGAGCTGTCCAGCGAGCGATTTTTGCTTTGAAATACGAGCAACATTTGAGATAGGAGTAATCGCACTGATCGGCCGGCTGCACATGACTCACCAGTTTACTGCAACTCGAGCATTCATAGTTTCCCACGCCTCAAGGTTACGGAACGAATTAAACTCGTATCTCGAGGTACCACTGTATTTGCATTCTTGAGTAGGCCCTGAGTATTCCTGGTGTTAGGTCGGATTTAGAATATAGCGCAGCTGTTGGCCAAGTCTCTGTCTGTTGATGGGTCCCAATCTGAGCTGCACCAAATCTTTGTTACCTGTGTCCCAAACTGAGTTGTGCTGGGCCAAATCTCTGTCTGTCACCTGGATCCCAATCTGAGCTGGGAGTGGGAAACGAAACAACCATAGGGCAGGAGACCTCCCGCAGAAGGGGCGAAGGTTCAAGCCCCTGCAATGTTGGGGGGTGTGAGGGTTTGTGCCTCACCTCTGTTGATCCCCAAGTTTTCTCCTGATGGGCCCTCTGCGACTGTGCCTATCTTAGGTTGTTTCTCCCCTGAGGAATCTTACCAGTCTCAGGCTAACCAGCCATCCTCTGGGGCCAAGCAGGGTGATGTGAGGTTCAGTTCCGTCTCCTTGGTCCTAAGCCCTCGCGGCCTCGACGCCCAGTACCTACACATATCTTGGGGAAGCCAAGTTTCTTCTCTAGCGAAGGCCCAGCTCACACCACTGGGTGAGAGACAGATATATGTATGGTACCAGCCATTAGGAGGCTTCAATCTCAGCATGAACAGAAAGTTCAGACAACAGCTGTGGAAGGGTCCCTCTTGGCAAAAAGAGTAAGAAAAGCCAATATAGAATGCTCAAGTGCCTTCTCATTCCTTTCATGATTTTTTTTTTAAATTGCTACCAAACATTCAAAGAATTAGATTTTAAGTTTGTTTAGGATATTTGTACAATATACTGTTATAAAAAAAGCAAAAATTATAGTGACATTGCAGGATAATATTATGTAAAGATATTCTTTGTTCTAGGTCATGGCAATTCAATTTCATACTATCAATTTCTTTTTGTATAGACAAGGACTTAGTTACTTTATTAGAATACTTAATCAAATTGCTTACAAAGATACTGGCTTTTCATTTTGCTGGAAACCTTGATTTATGTAATTAAAGTAGGTATCTTAAAAGGCAATGCAAATTTAATAAATGTTTATGTATGATTCACAAGCCACAAATGTTACCCTTCTTAAAGACTACATTAGGCAGGGGAATCAGCACATCTAAGGGTTCTTACCCATGAAGGGTTAGAAACATAAGTCCAAAATACTTTCCCATATGCCCCAGGTAATATTACCGTACAGCTGATAACTGTTAGCATGGCAAGAAAGACCTTCTCAGGCGTCTGTACCGTCCTCTTTACCATGCTACTGGTGGTTTCTAGGCTGTTTGTTGTTCACCTTGTCTTCTTCCTGCTCCTCATCTTCAATGGATTGCTTGGAGTCGCTGCTCTCTGTGGCTGAGGTAAATTGTCTGCAGCTGCATGGTGTGGCTCCAGCACAAGGTCCTTTTTAGTCTGACTAGTTTGTTTCTTGGATCCCTGTTGCAGTTTAATATTTCTAACAGGAATCCACACGAGTTTGGAAAAATTTTCTGGAAATATACAAGCATACCCTCTCCCAAAGGTTAATAATGGATCGGGTCCTTTCCATAAACCAGATTCTGGATCTTTCCATTTAACTAGACCATTTCCTTTTGTTTTATCCTGACATCAATGTAGCTCCATAGGTGTCTGTCCATCAGCATCACAAGTGAAAAAATTTAAAGTAATTAAGGCTTGGTGCAGCCTAGCCACAGTTGATTTCTCCATCATCCCCTTTTGTTTTTCAAGTTGGGATTTTAGCTGCTGATGCTGTCGTTCAATAATGGCCTGTCCTTGAGAATTATATGGTATTCCTGTAATGTGCTGAATTTTCCACCTTTTACAAAATTCCTGGAGTTGACAGCCTGTGTAAGCAGGCCCATTATCAGTTTTAATAATTTTTGGAACTCCCATAATGGCAAAAGTAGCTAGGCAATGATTAATAACTTCTTTTGGTGTTCCTCCTGTAGATGCAGTAGTCCATATTACTTTTGAAAAGGTGTCTACAGAGACATGTAACGCCCCAAGGCGTCCAAAGGAAGTATATAATGCGTTACATCCATTTGCCAGATATACTCTCTTAGCAAACCTCTAGGGTTGACTCCTGTGTTAGGCCCTTGAGGTAGATGTAACATACAAGTGTGACACTCCTTAATAATCTGTTTTGCCTATTGTCGTGTGATTGAGAATTGTTTAGACAGCATTTTGGCAGGCTGATGTAAAAGCTGATGAGATTCTAAGGCTTCTTTTAATAAAGTAACCAACTGATCAGCATGTGCATTTCTTTTTGTTAAAGGACCAGGTAAGACTCTATGAGCCCTGATGTGAATGATATAAAAAGGATATTGTCTTTGTTGTACAATCTGCTGAACTTGTTTAAATAGTAAAAATAAACTTTGGTCACTAAGCTATTTCCACCGGGCAGTTTCAATTCTATTCACTAAGTTCCCAGAGTAAAAGGAATCAGAGATGATATTAAGAGGCTCTTGGAAATCCTGCAATGCAGCCTTAATTGCTTCTACTTCAATTATTTGTACAGAAGTATGACTGGTCAGTATAACTCGGTCTGAGTTTACTGTATGATAGGCAGCTTTCCCATTAGATGATCCATCAGTAAAAACAGTTAAAGCTCCAGGAATAGGTTTCTGCCTAGTATTTTTTGGTATAATGATGGAGGTATTATATAAAAATTGTAGTAATTTATGTTTTAATAGGTGACAGCTAAGTTCCCCTGAATATCCACTTAATCCAATTTGCCAATTTATATCAGTCTGAAATAACACTTCTAATTGCTTCCCAGTGAGGGGGAGGTAGATACTCTGAAACTCTTCCCCTCTAAGCTGTTTACATTTTCTAATTTGAAATATTAATTGGACCATTAGTTCTACATATGTAACTGCAGTTTTAGAGGATTGATGCCCTAGGTGGACCCATTCAATAATAACAGGAGAGTTTTTATTTTGAAAGATGACTCCAGTGGGACTATTTGCAGTAGGGTTAATTTGTCGCAATAAAGGTAATTCGGGCTGTACCCGCGCTACTTGGGCTGAGGAAATTGCCTGCTCAACTCTTAGCAATTCATTCCTAGCTTCATCTGTTAATGTTCGAGGAAAGGAAAGATTAGAGTCACCTCTAAGCATACTAAATAAATTTGTCATTTCTCCCATAGAGATCTTCAGATAAGGTCTTAACCAGTTGATGTCCCCTAATAATTTCTGAAAGTCATTTAAAGTTTTAAGACACTCCTTTCTTATCTCCACCTTCTGAGGCCTAATGCTTTGCTTTTCAATTATGGTTCCCAAATATTGGAAAGGTGTTTCTTTCTGTACCTTTTCTGGAGCAATTCTTAAACCCCATTTAGGGAGCTCCTCTTCTAATTGGGAAAACATGGCCAAGGTCTGTTCTTCCCTTGGGCTTGCTAAGATCACGTCATCCATGTAATGGATAATGTAACATTGGGAGTATTTGTCTCTTAAAGGCTGAACAGCTTGAGCCACATATTTTTGACACAAAGTAGAGCTGTTGGCCATTCCTTGAGGTAAAACCTTCCATTGATATCTTTTCATGGCTTCTATATTATTAATAGATGGCACTGAAAATGCAAATTTCTGTTTACCTTGAGGTGCCAAGGGAATGGTGAAAAAACAATCTTTAAGATCTACCACTATAAGAAACGAATCTAGAGGGATTTGTGAAGGCGCTGGGAGTCCAGGTTGTAAAGCTCCCATGGTATGCATAGTAGCATTAATTGCTCTAAGATCATATAATAATCGCCATTTTCCTGTTGCCTTTTTAGGGATTGTAAATATAGGTGTATTCCAGGGACTAGTGGGAGGCTCTATATGGCCAGCTTCTATTTGTTCTTGTATTAATTCATGAATACGACCTACTTTCTCCTCAGTTAATGGCCACTGATCCACCCATACAGGTCTTTCCATTGTATTGGATCAGCATGAGGGTGAGGAGACTGAGCAGTGACCGCTCCTAAAAAGGTTGATATGCTGTCTGAGTCATTAACTGCTGTCCTTTGCCAATAACAGTACATGCCTGTAAACCTTCTAAAACATTCTGGCCCCATAAATTGACTGCAATTTAAGGGATGATGTAGGGCTGAAACCATCCTGTCTGTTCTTCCTCATCTTGCCATCTTAACACTATAGCACTACGTTGTGTATCATTAGGAATTCCTACCCCTTTAAGTGGGCTCATAGCTTCTGCCGTGGACCAATTTGGAGGCCAGCATTCTTTGCTGATAACACTAACATCTGCTCCAGTTTCCACTAGATCCCTAAATTGTTGTCCCTCTATTTTTAAATTAATCATAGGACGGGTTTTGCTAATTTTGTGTATCCAATAGATGTCTGAGCTTCCAAATCCTTGCATTCCTCTTTTTCTATTTATAGCCTCACCTTGCTGAACATAAGGTAGAAGTAATATCTGAGCAATTCTTTGTCCTGGAGTAATTTGCATAATATAATTACATTCTAGTATAACTTTAATTTTTCCTTCATAATCTGAATCAATGAATCCAGACAGAACAGTTAATCCTTTTAGGGTGTTTCCACTCCTCCCTGAGATTAATCCTAAAGTTCCTGGTGACATAGGACCCCAAATTCCTGTAGGAATAGCTTGCAGAGCAATATTAGGAGTCAAAGCGACTGCTATAGTGCTGTTAAGATCCAGGCCTGCGCTTCCTGGAGTTGCTTGGATGAGAGAATCCACTGTGGGCCTTGCAGGGCACGTTTCCCCTGTTGATAACGGGGATGAGGGGCATCCCTCTGGCCATTTCTTGGCGGTTGACCATGCCCTGTATCTTGATCTAGAGGCTGCCCATTTCTATGAAATTTTGATTTACACTGTCTGGCCCAATGGTTACCTCTCTAACATCTAGAACACCGAGAGATTGGATTACTCAGAGGCTGAGTGTTTATGCCTCTCCCTAGAGTGCTACCTCGTGTCCTCCTCAGTTGCCTACATTCCTTTTGGAAATGTCCTGTTTTTCCATAGCTATAACACCTTTTATTTCCCATTGTTACTGCAGCAGAGAGTAAATTTGTTTGAAAAGTTCCTGACCCCACATTCTGACATGCTGGAATCATCTCTGTAATGGTACTATTTCTTCTCAGAGGCATCAGGCATTTTTTACAATCAGCATTGGCACTTTCATAAGCTAATTGCTGAATTAAAATATCTCCTGCTGCCTCATGTTGAATCTGTCATTTCACTGCTCGCGTGAGACGAGCTACAGAATCAGAAAATGACTCTGTAGGTCCCTGCATCCACTTACTAAAAGCCCCCTCAGGGTCCCCTTTTGCTGGTAAAGCCCACCAAGCTTTCCTTCCACAAAGTCTAACTTGCTCATATGCCTGTTGTACACATTGTAACTGATTTTGTATACCCATATACTGTCCCAGTCCTGCCAGCATTTTAAAAGTTATTTGAGCATTCGG
>PVJN01011040.1:42636-55471 GCA_004026805.1 Lasiurus borealis
CAAAGAGACTTGCCAGTTACCCAACCCACCATTAGGTAATCCAGCAAGAATGTGCCGGGAGATAACCTAATAAGGCAAAACCACTCCTTCCTGCTATTAGACTGCTTCCTGACTCCACATCCCGTACCTGCGTAAGCAGACCCCGGCCCCTACCTGGCCTATCAGGATAGGCCAACTCAGTAATTCAAACAGCTCTCCATCCCCCGACCCCCAGTATAAAACGGTCATGTAACAAAGGCTCGAGGCTCTCAGCCTCTGCTCTGTTTTCAGAGTATTTTGTGAGCCCCAGCATGCTGGTGAATAAACTCCTTGCTGTTTGCATGAGAACGCCTTTGAGCGGCGAGCGTTTCGACCCTAACAGGCCCTCCATTTGCAAGAGCTTGCTCTTGACATTTCTCCAAATATTCTCCCTTCCATAGTAAATAATCTCCTCCATCCAGAGTTGCATGAGCCAGAGAATACCAATCATAAGGGGCTAAAAATGCTTCAGAAATATTATTCATAATTTCTCCTGTAAAAGAAGTCTTTGGACCATTTTGAACAACGCTTTCTCACAAAGCTTTTATCATTTTAAAATCAATTTTTTCATGTTGTCTCATTATCTGATCTGGGAGCTGTGGGTCAGTTACTTGTATAACAGGAAAAGCGAGCCTTTCTTCCACCGAAATGTCCTTCATTCTTTCTCTAATGGCTCTCTGGATAAATGACTCTGTTGGTGGCGAATTAAATGCTTCAGGATTAGGACATGGAGGTGGAGAGGCCAATAAAGGCCATTCCTTCAAATTTTCTCCCTGCTCTTTATCCTCACTAAGAGGAGTGGAAGGAACCAGGGCAGGAGGTTCCTCCTCAGCCTCTCTAAAAGGTTCTAGCAAACGCAATAGTATGTTCCCATGAAGAAACAGTTTTTGTTTTTTTTTTTACTATTAATATAATTATTATTATATATATTTTTGGAGGGTTTTTTTTTTCTGGCTGCTGAGCTCTTTTAATTTTGACCAACTTTTTTGCCAAACACTCAAGATCTAATGTAACTTTTTCAGGAAAAAGAGGGTTATGTTCTATAACACCAAACAAAAACTATAAAAGAATATCTTCTGAAACCTCCAATCCCTCAAGCATACAAACCAAAATTCTACAATAAAGTTTACTTTATATTTATAACCGAATCCTTGCCCATTAGCCTGCTTCCAAAAGACATTCCCACCCTACTTACAGATCGAGACTCTGCAGTCAGTCCGTGGGCTTTGCTTATGTTGAATTCCCCTCACCTTTTCCTAGGTGAATTTTTCCTCACCATTTACCTTGGTGAATTTTCCTTCCTTCCCTCTTCAGCGAAAAATACCTTCTCCTCCAGACTTCCCATGGTCAGGCGCCAGATGTGGGAACCTCTTTCCACGTCTCTTGTGGTTCAAGGTTCCCAGTTCAGGGTTCAGGTTCTGGAGGAGGCCGTACGAAAATGAAAAGAGAAACTAGAAAAGCATTAATTTGGCAATACTGGGGGGCCAAGTGGGAGCCTTCCTCTAGTGGAAAGACTACCACCTTCCTTTGGCCTTTTCATCTTTTTTATTCAGGTTTTTGGCATATACCCTTTGCCCTGAAGCAGGCAATTCCAGTAACAGGATTTTCTTTATCAGCAAGGTTTTACATAATTATTTGATGGCGAAGTTCATAGTCTCAAATAAATAGGGAGTGGCTGGCTTTGATCTTTCAGAGCTTCAAGATTTGATCAGGTATCCAGGTTCCTCCTCTACTTTCTATTAATGAGATAATTATTGGTGTCCAGCAGACTTAAACATAAGATGGGAAGCCATAAAAATACTAGAGGAATTCACAGGCAGCACAATCTCCAACAGATGCAGAAGGAATTTCTTCACTGACACAGATCCTCGGGCAATGGAAACTAAAGAAAAACAAATGGGACTACTTAAAAATAAAAAGCTTTTGCACAGCAAAGGAAACTATCAAAAAAAACAACAAGAAAGCCCACTGTATGGGAGAACGTATTTGCCAATGATATCAATGATAAGGGTTTAATCACCAACATTTACAGGGAACTCATATAATTTCACAAAAAGAAAATAAACAACCCAATCAAAACATGGGCAACTGACCTAAATAGGCACTTCTCAAAAGACTACAGAAGGAAGGCCAAGAGACATATGAAAACCTGCTCAAAGTCACTAATCATCAGAGAGATGCAAATCAAAACAACAATGCGGAACCATCTCACACCTGTCAGAATGGCTATCATTAAAAAAACAAAAAATGAGAAGTGTTGGCGAGGATGTGGAGAAAAAGGAACCCACATGCTCTGCTGGTGGGAATGCTGACTGGTGCAGCCACTGTGGAGAACAGTATGGAGTCTCCTCAAAAAACTAAAAATGGAACTTCTATTTGACCCAGTGATTCCACTACTAGGAATATATCCCAAAAAACTAGAAACTCCAATCAGAAAGGATATATGCACCCCAATGTTCATAGCAGCACAATACACCATAGCTAAGATGTGGAAACAGCCTAAGTGCCCATCAACAGATGATTGGATTAAAAAACAGTGGTACATCTACTAAACGGAATACTATGCTGCAGTAAAAGAGGGAGCTCCTACCATTTGCAACAACATGGATGGAGATGGAGAGCATTATGCTTAGTGAAATAAGCCAGGCAGAGAAAGACAAATATCACATGATCTCACTCATCTGTGGAATATGATGAATGACAGACTGATAATCAAGATCAGATCTAGAGAATGAGAAATGTCGATCAAAACATCAAACCTCGGGGAAGGTGGGGGTTGGTGGAAATAAGGGGAAGAGATCAACAGAGGGACTTTTGTACATGGGTATGAGCATAATCATTGGGCACAGACAATGGGGAAGGTGTGGTAGGAGAGGGAATACATACAGTTGTCGCCATAACCTTAAGAGAAATTACTTCATGAGACAAAGATTTTTAAATAAAACGTTGTAACATGAAAATCATTTGGGAAGGAAATAAAGAGAAGTTTCCTTTAAACGTCATAAGAATCATAATTGAAAGTCAATTTATGTGGCCTCTTGAGCTAAGGTAAGTAATCTGTGTTTATGCCTCCCTGAAATAGTTTATATAAAGTTACAAAAAGAAATTGTCAGCCTGTTTGAAATTGAATTGCCATGGCCTAGAGCAAAGAATATCCTTACATGATATTATTCTACAATATCATTTAATTTTTGATATTTCACAGCAACATACTGTACAACTACCCCAAACAAACTTACAAACTAATTCTTTGAATGTTTAGCAGCAATTTGAAAGGAGGACATGAAAGGATTTAGGGAAATACCAAAAGATGGATAAAAAAGAGAAAGCAGAAAAATATACTTGAAAAAAATATAATGGTTAAAATGTTCTCAAATTTACTGACACACAAACTCTATTCATTCAAGAGCTCATTAAACTCCAATACTGATAAATACAAAGATATCTACTCCTGGACACAGCATAGTAAAAATACTGAATATCAAAGACAAATAGAAAATTCTAAAAACAGCAATAGAAAAATGACTTTTTCACTTGTAAAGAAACCCAAATCAATAGACAATCACTAACTTATTAGAAAAAAAAAATGGAAGCATGAATATAGACAGATGACATTGAAAATGATGAAATAAAAAGACTATCAATGGGGAATCTTATAACCAAAAAAACTACAGCAGTAGTTTTAGTAATTTTGGCTTGTTCAATGCCATTTAATTATAACACTGAGATACTGTAGAAGCTTAACTTTTATTTATATAAATTAGCTTACAGTAAAATTAGTTTTGTTAAATATAATTTCACCACATTACCATGAACCTATCAACAATTTAAGTGAAAAGTTACTTTTTCAATAATGAAAGAAAGCAAGATAAAGGCTTTACCAGTTAATTAAAAACTGAACATAGCCAGCAAGTATGGCTAGATGGTTGAGTGTCGACCTATGAACCACAAGGTCACTGTTGGATTCCAGGTCAGAGCACATACCCAGGTTGTGGTCATGGTCCCCAGTGGTGTGCATGTATGAGTCAGCCAATCAATTATTCTCTCTTATCATTGATGTTTCTCTTTCCCTTTCTCTCTCTCTCTCTCTCTCTCTCTCTCTCTCTCTCTCTTTCTCTCTCTCTCTCTTTTTCTCCCTCTCTATCTCCCTTCTTCTCTGAAATTAATAATATATATATATATTTTTAAAGAAAACTGAATACATTTTTTTGTCATCATACCCATCTTATAAGAAATACAAAAGAAATTTCTTCAGCCTGGAAGCAATTAAATATAAAACAATTTATACATTATACATAAAAAATCAAATCTACATTTAAAAAGGATAAGGACATATATGCAATACCTTAATCAATAAAGAAAAAAAAGGAGTACGAGTAAAGGTAATTATATCTATATATATAAAAAGCCAGCAACCAAAACACCAGAACAACTGGAACACCGGTCATCATGACACCCAATAAGGCCAGAAAGCTGGGGTTGGGGCTGGCCAATCTCCTGTGACCCCTCCCCCCAGCAAGGTCCATCCATGATCACCCCCCCACACACCAATTGGGGTTGGGGCTGGTCAGCCAACTTCCCATATTCCCTTCCCGAGCTGCTAATTCCTGATTGGCCCCCTATCCCATTCATGGGTGGAGCCAGCTGCCCCACCACCAACAGCCCCTGCCCACAGCTAGTCACCACAAATCAACCCCTATCCTAAATGGGGGTGGGGCCCACTGACATATCACCTGTGGCCCCTCCCCCCATCCAGTCCAACTGGAGCCCACCTGTGCACAAATTCATGCACTGGGCCTCTAATAATTATATAATTATAAAACATAGTATATATGCACATTTTTATTCTTTTCATAAATTATTTAAGAAGCAATTATATAAAACAATATTTACATAATTATAATTTGGGGCCAATAGGATATATGGTGCCATTAAAAAGAAGGAATTCTTACCATTTGCAGCAACATGGATGGAACTGGAGAGCCTTATGCTAAGTGAAATAAGCCAGTCAATGACGGAGAAACACCACATGATATCACTCATTTGTGGATAATAAAGAACATTATAAACTGATGAACAAAAGGATATATACAGAGGCAGTAAAGCATCAAACAGACTGTCAAATTACAGCAGGAAGATTAAGGAGAGATGGGGTATATAAAAGATCAACCAAAGGACTTGTATGCATATAAGCATAACCAATGAACATAAGACATTGAGAGTTTGGGGTATGCCTGGTATGGGGGGTGGCAAAGGGAAGATATGTATACATGTAACACAAAAAACAATTTTTTTAAGAAAAGAGCATAATTGTATTAGAGTTAGAAAATTATAGCAAATAATTTTCAAACCCAGAAAAACAAAGAAAATCCAAAATGATAAGATGATAAATATACTTTTGGATATAAATGTATATTTGTCTTCCTTTATTATTTGTTTTTTTTTTCAAATAAACATAAAGTTGTAAAAAGCAATAATTGTAATAATTACTTTAAATGTAAATGAACTAAAATTTCCAGTGTGGACCAATAAATGGAGCTCTAATAAATCTGACTGAAAGTAACCTTACAGGATGATCTGATAATAAATTCCTAACCGAGAAGGTCATGGTGGGTAGTGATGCCCCAGATCTATAAAAATATTATTTTTCATCATAAGTAAACCCTATACATTGTTCTGTGGATCTCAGTAAACAAACCTTTGAAATGCCAGAGTAATACTCAGCAGCATAACCATTCTCAGGTTACTATCCTGTAACTTAATGTCTGCCACCTTCATGTAATCTTCCATATATACCCTCCTTAATTCCAAATGTATAAAAGAACCTATAAAATTGTCATTCTCAGGATCATTTGGGCCTTTCCTTTCCAGCATATCAGCAATTTGGCTTAAATACATTCATAAAAATTCTTTACAGTTTTGGCCATTTTTACATCAACATTAATCAAAAGATATATAGTAGATTAATATCTTTTTAAAATACTTGCCTGTATGTGGCCTACAAAAACTCACCTCAGATGTAAGAACATACACAGACTGAAAGTTAAGGGATGCAAAAAAAAAAATACCATAAGAAAGTTGCAATAGTTAGACATAATTATCAAACAAAATAAACATTAAAACAAGAAGTGTAGCCAAAACCAGTTTGGCTCAGTGGATAGAGCGTCAACCTGCAGACTGAAAAGTCCCAGGTTTGATTCTGGTCAAGGGCACGTATCTTGATTGCAGGCATATCCCCAGTAGGGGCTGTGCAGGAGGCAGCTGATTGATGTTTCTCTCTCATTGATGTATCTAACTCTCTCTCTGCCTTCTTCTCTGTAAAAAAAAATCAATAAAATATATTTTTAAAAAAACAAAAAAAAACAAGAAGTGTAATAAAAGACAAAGTTGGCCATTATATAATGATAAAGGGGTCAATCCAACAAGGATATGTAAGATTTATAAATATTTATGCACCCAACATAGAAGCACCTAAATATGTAAAGCAAATATTAACATACCTAATAGAAGAAATTGTCAATAAGAATAGGGGGTATTAATATTCCACTTACATCAATGCATGCATAATCTAGACAAAAAGTCACAAGGAAACATCTACCATAAATGACATTAGAGGAGATGAACATAATGCATATATACACATTATATTTAAAAACAATAGAAAACAGCCAAAACCCGTTTGGCTCAGTGGATAGAGCGTCGGCCTGCGGACTGAAGGGTCCCAGGTTCAATTCCAGTCAAGGGCATGTATCTTGGTTGCAGGCACATCCCCAGTATGGGGCGTGCAGGAGGCTGCTGATCAATGTTCTCTCTCATCGATGTTTCTAACTCTCTATCCCTCTCCCTTCCTCTCTGTAAAAAAATCAATAAAAATATATTAAAAAATAATAATAATAAAATAAAAACAATAGAAAACACATTTTTTTCTCACATGCATCTGGCACTTTCTTCATGCTTGGACACAGCACAAACTTCAATAAATAAAATAAAATTGAAATCATATAAAGCTCCTTTTCAGCACAGAATGAAACTATAAATTAATTACAGGAAGAAAGATGGAAAAAACATAAATATGTGGAAATTAAAAATATACAATGAACAACAAATAGGTCAACAACAAAAAATCAAAGAAAAAATTTAAAAATACCTTGAGACAAATGAAAATGGAAATACAACATATTGAAATGTATGGGAAGCAGCAAAAGTATTTCTAAGAGGGAAGTTTATAGCAATACTGGTCTACCTCAAGACACAAAATATAATGTCAAATAATCTAATTTTACACCTAAAGCCACTAGAAAAAAAAAGGATGCCAAAAATCAATAAAAGAAAGGAAATAGTAAAGTCTAGAACTGAAATAGATGAAGTAGAGTCTAAAAAGTCAACAGAAACAATGGGGGGATAAGGACACATATGTAATACCATAATCAATAAAGACATTTTAAAAAAGAAAATATCCATATAATTAAAAGCTAGTTGTTTGAAAAAAAATTTAAAAAATTGACAAATCTTTAGGTAGACTCACTAGGAAAAACAAGGGACTCAAGTAAACAAAAACAGACATAAAAAAGAAGAAATTATGACTGATATAAAAGAAAAACAAAGGACTATAAAAGATTATTATGAACAATTTTGGCAAAATTTTTAGAAAAAAAATTCTAGAAACAGAAAATCTTACAATATCAAATTATATTTGCTAGAATTCACCAGTACAGTCCTCCAGTTCTTGTCTTTTGTATTTTGGGAGATGTTTGATTACTGATTTAATGTTCTTATTGGTAATTGGTCTATTCAGGTTTTTAATTTCTTCAAATTATGAAGAAATTAGCAGAATTACTCTGCTAATAAAACTGACAAAGAAACCACAAGAAAGAAAAAGGACTACTGGTCATCTATGATGAGCATAAATACAAATATTCTTAAAATATCAACAAACTGAATTCAACAATGCATTTAAAAAAAAATAACACACCATGATTAAGTGCGATTTATTCAAGGGACGCAAGGAGGTTCAACATCCACAGTCAATCACTGTGGTACATCACATTAACTAAATAAAAAATTATATAATCACCTCATTACATGCAAAAAAACATTTCTCAAAATTCAACATCTATTAATAATAAAAACTCTCAACAAAGTAGACATCATAAAAGCCATATAAGACAAGCTCACTGAAAACATCCAGTCAACAATGACAAACTAAACACTTTTCCCTTAAAATCATAAGCAAGACAAAATTTCCATTGTTGCTACCTTTACTCAACCTAGTATTAGAATCTTAGCCAGAAATCTTAAGCAAAAATTAAATAAACAAAATACAACAGATTGGAAAAGAAGATATAAAATTGTCATTATTTACATATTACTAGATTTGATATATATATACAATCTTAAGGACAACCAAAAATCGAAATTAACATTCAGTAAAGTTGCAGGATACAAAATCAATATAAAAATATGCTGTGTTTTTATACATTAAAAACAAATTATCAGGATTAGTAATTCAGAAAACCAACTCTATTATAAATATATCAAAAATAAAATACTTAAGGATAAATTTAACCAAAGAAGTGAAAAACCTGTACACTAAAATTTTAGAAGACACATATAAATTGGAATATATTTCATGCTCATGAATTGGAAGAATTGATATTATAAACATGTCTTTATTTGCCAAGGCAATCTACAAATTCAAAGCGATCCTTATCAGATGACATTTTTTACAGAAATAAATCAAACAATCCAAAAATTTGTTTAAAACCATAAAAAAATCCCTGAATACTGAAATCAAACTTGAGAAAGAAGAACAAAGCTGAAGGCATCATACTCCCTAGTTTCCAGCTATATTTCAAAGATATTCTAATAAAAAGAGTATAGTATTTATATTTTAAAAAAGACATTAACCTATGGAACATAATAGAGACCCCAGGAAAAATCTCACACATATATGGTCAATCAGTTTATTACAAAAGAGGCAAGAGAATATAATGGGGAAAGGATAGTGTCTTCAAAAAACTGCATTTGAAAAACTGGACAGCCACATGCAAAATAATAAAACTGGTTAACTCATATTGGATTAAGGATATCAATTTAGGAGCAGAAACCATAAATCTTATAGACCAGAAACCATAAATCTTAGGTAGTATGCTCCTTGATGTCATTTTTGGAAATATGTATTTTAGATATAATTAATGGTAATGGTAAAAAAAAAAAGCAAAAATAAATAAATGAAATGGTATGTCTGCACAATGAAAGGAATTCTAAAGAAAATAAAAAGTCAACCAACTATATGAGGAAGATAATTACGAATTATATATTTGTTAATGAGTTAATATCTGAAATATATAAAGAATTCATACATCTTAACAACAAAACAAATCTAATTTAAAATTGGTCGTATGAAAAATGCTCAACATCCCTAATCATCATAGAAATTGAAATTAAAAAGATGTGATACCACTTCATATTTGTCAAAATGACTATCAACAATAGAACAAGAAATAACAAGTATTGGTGAAACTATGGAGAAAAGAAAACCCTCATTTGGAATGTAAATTGATACAATTCAATGGAAAATGGTATGGAGTTTTCTCAAATCTATTGCTGACATATGCTACAGCAATCCCATTTTTGGTATTTATCCAAAGAAAAGAAAAACAGTAACTCAAAAAGATTTATGGAAGTGGATGCTACATGGACATTCGCCCAGGAACAAAATGAAACTACAACTAAAATACAGAAAAAAACTTCCTGAATAATCAATGGAAGACTCGCAGGTGAGAACCCTGATACCTAAAGACCAAAAATGGAGACCACATAGAGACTGGTAGGAGGGGTGGAGGCACCAAAGGGCTTCACAGGTGCCAATAGACAGCAAATGAAGTTCCAGATATATCTAAACTGTGGAGGGTTACCACTGAGAACTCTAGGATCTAATACCCAAGCTGGCAGAGAGCACCACAACTGAGAAGGATACACACATAGTATCTGGCTGCAAAAAGAAGCAGGGTTGCTGTTTGCTAAGTAATGATGCATAAAAATTCAAGCACCCTCTTAAAGGGCTGATAAAGAAAATTCCCTGTGGAGCCACCCACCTTGTGCTATTGCAGAGGGAGGGTAGAGTGGAACTGTGTGAGAATAAACCAGAGTTGGAAGCTCAGGGGTTAGAGATCAAATTGCAGACACCCCCAGTTTCCTGTGCTAAGTCATTCCCTGATGCAGCAGAAGATATCTTTCACACACAGACATTTGGCTTGCCTGGAGGGAAGTTGACCCACCCTATTGAAAAATGCCTTTCCCTGAGGCCACTTTAGAGACTAAAAATAACAATTAACATCCAGGCAGAAGCAACTGCCCCACCATTTGAAAAAATATCTAGCCACAGCTGAAGAAGATTGCCTGGGGGCAGTTCAAGGTGGAATCCCATCCATCTGTAGGCAGAGGCTGTTGCTGGAGGCTTCCTGTCTTTGCCTGATCTAATTAGTCAGAAACAGCATTTGACACTGACTGCACTACAGATTGAGAGGCATAGAGAATCAACCTAATATATAGCCACAAAATCAAAAAGACAGCTAACATGAGGAGACTAAGAAACAACCCCCAAATGAAAGAACAGAGAATTCTCCAGAAGAAGAGATAAACAAAAGAGAAATAAGAAATTATCTGAAACAGTTAAGAGTAGCAATGGTAAAGGTGTTCAACAGCATGAGAAAATATATAGTAACTATGAAAAAAAGAACAGTCTGAGATAAAGAATGACTTAACACAAATATGTAACACATTGGAAGGAATACACAGAAGATTAGGGGAAGGTGAGAATCAGTAAATTAAAAGACAGGGTTTAAAAAGATCACTCATTCAGAGACCCAAAAGGAGAAAAACAATTTAAAAAAAGAGGAGAGCTGTAAGACAATATGAAACATAACAATATTAGAATAGTAGGTGTGCCAGAACAGCCAGAAAGGGAGAAAGAAATAGAGAACGTGTTTGAAGAAATAATGGCAATAAACTTCCCTAAGTAAAGAAAAAAATCACACAAGTGCAGGAGGCAAGAGATCCCCAAGCAAGAAGAACCCCAATAGGCCTGTGCCCAGACACATCATAATTAAAAAGCCAGAAATTAAAGACAAAGAGAGAATCTTAAAGGCAGCAAGAAAAAAGCACAATGTTACCTATAAAGGAGCTCCCATAAGTCTGTCAGCTGATTTCTCATTAAAAACTCAACAGGCCAGAAAGAAATGGCCTGAAGTACTCAAGATAATGGAAAGCAAGGATCAAAAACCAAGGCTATCATTCAAAATAGATGGTCAAATAAAGAGTTTCCAAGACAAAAAAAAAAAAAGGCTAAAGGAGTATATCACCACCCAGCCAGAATTTCAAGAAATTCTGAAGGGACTACTCTAATGAGAGAGAGAAGGATAGAGAGAAAACCAGTCATACAAAATTAAAATGACAATAAATAAGTACCTATCAATGATAAGCCTAAATGTAAATGGATTAAATACTCTAATCAAAAGGCATAGGGTAGCAGAATGGATACAAAAACATAACCTGACTATATGCTGTCTATAAGAGACCCACCTCAGAACAAAATACACACTGGGGATGAGGGTGAAGAGATGTAAAAAAATGAATTCATGCAAATGGAAAAGGGAAAAAAAGCTGAAGTGGCAATACTTATATTCCACAAAATAAATTGCAAAATTCAGGCAGTCATAAGAGACAACAAAGGTCACCATACAATACCAAAAGTATTGATCCAACAAGAGACTATAACCCTAGTAAACATATATGCATCCAATATAGGGACACCTAAATATATACAGGGGGAGGAGCCAAGATGGCGGCATAGGTAAACACCTACACTGCTGCCTCGCACAACAATTTCAAAACTAGAACTAAAAGACAGAACAGACATCATCCAGAACCACAGGAAAGCTGGCTGAGTGGAAGTTCTACAGCTAGAAGGAAAGAGAGGGGCTCAAAGACACCCAGAAGAACTGCAAAAAGCTGAGGTACGGAGACGCGCGCGCTGAGAGAGCAGGTGCCCGAGTACCTGGCTGGTTTTCTCTGACGGGAGGGAAACGGAGACTCCCAGCTGCATTGAACCCCTTATCCTACGACACTAACCCCCAGATCCAGCTGAAACTCATACGGGGGGAGTTTGGACTGTGAAAAGGGAGAAGTGCACGGAAATTTAGGGGAGTCGCGCGGCGCGCACACACACACACAGGGCGCCGGCGCCACACGGAGGACAGATTGATTCTGCCACTGGCTTTTGCTACTGGGCGGGAGACAGACCCTCCCAACTGCGCCACTTCTGAGTCCACTGGGCCCCTGTTTCGGGAGAAACCCTGGAGACCTAGACTCCTGTGGTCCTGGTACACAGGGGAGCAGGGGAGCTGGAAAGGCAGCGGTCTAGAGGCACTGCGGGCGCGCGCACAAGGACCGCTCCAGCGATTACCCAGTCACGTGAGACTCGGGGGCAGTGGAGGGCGGGGCCGACTGGAAGACAAGGCGGTCCCTTAAGCCCTGAGACTCCACCCATCCCAAGCTCAACAGAGGCTTCGTGGTCTTGCAAATAAAAAAGTTTCCCCGACAAAGTGAAAATGCCATAACAAGGGAAGGGATCAAAAACAAAAGAAATGGAGGAAAAAAAACGACTGGATATAGAGTTCAAAACCATGCTTATAAGGTCTCTCAAAAATATGGTAGAAAAGGCGGATAAATTTTGCGAAAGCCTACTAGAGATACAAAAGAGCCGACTAGAGATGCTAGAGATGATGCATAAAATTAGCAAGCCCCAAGAGGAGAT